>JAGFPH010004022.1:72305-84420 GCA_018207615.1 Philaenus spumarius | reverse complement strand
AAAAGATCTTTGTGCAGTCATTGAAGTAACTGAAAGCGTTCATGTGAGCTTGAAAAGCAGTATATGTAAAGAACAAATGTAATTCAAGCTGTCTTTTACTCATATTAATAGTAATGCAATACCAGTTAATTTTCTTCTTCAATCTAACGCACAATCACAAAGTAATACTTTAGTTTTTAGAAATATTGCTGTACATTCGTAAACTGTAGACTAAGAGATCAATCGGCAAACCAGAAACAGGATTACTAGAAAATGGAGCACCACCTTTATTTACGTTGCCAGGAACAGTTGGTGAACACTATACAAATATGCATAACACTAGCGCTGTCACAAGAGGTGCGGCTAAAACAATTATCTCCTTCGTTGTACATCACTGAAAAGCGACGAGGCAGAAAATGATTTCAGAGTAGAGACCATCCCTTCACTGTCTACGCCGTTTCTTTTAAACATTCAGTTCTAACTAAGAACATTATTTTTGACCATGGGGGGGGGGGGAGCTTGTGCTCCTACCTGGATTCGCTAGTGCTACACTACCTATCTACATTTATCTTTAAATGAAACTCAGGAGTTGACATTTTTAGGATTTTATTGATACATTGGATCATACTATTACTATTGAATCTTTTGATTTTGGATTTTATCTTTTGATTTTACTCAATAAAATACAATTCTACATCTGTGCATTAATCAAATTCACTACAAGATGTCAAAACAATTCAAAATTCACAAAAATGATAATAGTCCACCAATATTTTGTTATTAGTATTTTGATAGTTTTAATTGTATTAAATTGATTAAACTTTTCATTGATAAAAAGTAAATTAAACAAGGGAAATGAACAGAATTTTTTAATTAAATAATGATTAATTTTTTTTTCAACTAAAGAAATATCACATTTTCAAAAAATTTAATGTGTGCATTCACAAATTGTTTTTTATGAAAAATTATGGTTGTAAATCTATTGGTAAAGTAGTATGAAGAAAATACAAATTAAAAACAACATGTGCAAAGAATTATTGCTTATCACAAATAACATATGGGATGATTGTTTAACAAAAGAAATGCTATCATAAATGATGAAATCATCAGATAGTAAAAACGATAATATTCTATTTTTAGGTATAAGGACATATATTTGTAAATACAAAACAGTTTTAAATGTACTTTGAAGTTTGAAATGTTTTGATTTAACAGGTAAGTTAGAGAACCATAGCTTATCTACAGTTTTAACATATGTTATAATATATAAGTTAGTTTGTGTGCCCAAGTTTAACAACATATAACACTATATTCTTTAAATCATAAAAATAAGAGGAGAAACTTCAATGGTGGCTCTCCTCAATTAATGCAAATAACAATCAAAGATCCAATATTAAATATCGGGAGTGAAACCACTGCTCTCTTAACATTTTCAAGACATGCATATTATTGGTTTAACATAATATAAGCCATTTGAATCGTTGCTGTAACTCAAATAGTTCCCAACAAAAAGCATTTTAAAATTTAAATGTTTTCAATGTGAAAATGGGTTTTATAGGGTAGGGTCCTTAATAACTTTTAGTAATGGTACAAGTCTTGAGTCCCATGCGGCAAGGCATCAGGAACAGAATATTATCATATTTGAACTGTTGTTATATCTGAAATGGATTCCAAAATTCAGCTACTTTAAATTTAACATCAGCTTAGCAAAAGAAAATGGGGTGTTTGCGGTATTTCCTCTCCTATGTTATTTATCAACGGACCCATTCCGGTTGGCATCAGGAACGGAATATTCTCATATTCCAATTGTTTATGGACCTCAAAGAGTTTCTAAGTTAAAGTAGTTTGTAGTTAAAATTTTTGGTTTTATAGTATAGGTAGATATGATTTAGAATTATTCCTAATTTCAATTAAAATTTAAAAACATGTGAAACAAGTTAAAGTTAAGTATTATTGCAATAAATAAAGGTATATTGTAAGAAGGTATATTGTAAAATAAAGTGTTACTAATGAAATAAACAGAACAATTTTTGTCAGTAAAACATATAAATATAAACCAAATTATGTTAACAAGCAAAGAAGGAATAGTAGCCTACCTTAAATAAAAATAAGATACAAAAATAACACAGAGAAATGGGTCATATAAACTATTGAATTTTAAAAAATATATGTGTAAGATGTTTGTACGAATAAAATTATTTAAACATATTTAAGAAATAAAATGATTGACAAAGACAATGATGACAAACTAGCAATATAAACAAAAATTTCCAATGGTCTCTTTTAAGCAAAAACAATAAGCTATAGTTTGGCAGGCACGGGAAGGACGCTGAGGGATTAGACAGGCCTCACCACTACACACACACATACTCTCACGCACCACTCTATCTGGGAGCCGACCCTGTTATTAACGGCCGCCTGAACAACGACTTTCAAGTTGCGACTTTTTACATTTACGGTTTGCGGTTTTCAAGACATATGGTTATTTAAAAAATCTTGACAGTACGACAATAAAAATGAGTCCAAACACGATGTAGATACTCATTTAGATCTATTTTGCGTTGGTGAAGGGACTAATCACTCAGCGTCCTTCCCGTAGTTGCCAGACTATAAACCTTTGATTTAAGAATTCTTTATTTTTATTTCATTATAAAAAAGGCTTTATATTTTTGAAGAAAAATCATAATTATTGTTTTATTGTAGCCGTGTAACAAAAGTTCAGCAAAGTGTGACAGGTCTGTCTCTTGGGGTCCTTCTCGAATGAAGGTGGTAAAAGTATAGAAGTTTAAGTTTTATTTATTTAAACCAAATCTCTGCTGGTTGTGATCATACTATCATTAAACTACATTAAGGAGAAGGCAAGAATACTAATGTAATGAGTCTGCTCGTGGGGGCAGCCACTCCCAGACTCGTTGAGCCCACACGCGAGAGCGTGGTCTCCTATACTGAATACTACTTCTCTTGGATCCTTTCATCTAACATCCCCTCCATTTTCTCTAAACACTGACCTCAGCAAAATATCTATTAGCCAATAGGGTATAGTGTCAGTTTGGATCCAGAATCCAGGCCGAATCTATAATGTTACTTTACTTAGGCTATATTATTATTATTATTTCAGGTGGAGGGTACCTCTCAAAAAGGTATCATTACTCTTCATGACATTTTAATTGTTAATTTGCAATCCAGTAAGCACCTTTTCTATTTTTAGTGACTGATTTTAAAATATTAAAATCACCTACTTTTGTTTGAGTAAATATTTTGAATATGTATATTATATAATCAATAAGCTATATGTACTAAACCTTCCATCTTTTAGTAACTGAATTTTTACTCGCAGTAGCCTACTCTATTTCTTTGCTTGTTAATATTTTATAGAGGACTAGTTGCGTCTGAGACTTCATCTCCTTTTATAAGTTGAACAATATGAGCGCAAGGTTGGCATGCAGGAGTCTCCCTAGTCAATAATCGTTTTACAGGCAGATTTTTAGTGTCATTTGCATATATTATGAGTTGGTTGAACATACTTGTAGACACTTTACTTGTTTAGACATCTGATGAACTACTTTGTTACAACTACCGTACCGTCCATAAAAGTAACTATGTCAAGGCTAGGTAAATAAATCTGCCCTCATAGTTTATAGCTAACAGTTAAAATGATAGTAGGACCTAGTATCAGTGGACTATTTTTCATAAACACAAATACTTTTATATACCGTACTGCATTATGATTTGCCACAACCTATTTAACCTTTTTAAGTTCAACTGTTTATTTTGCAGGATATACATTTAGACCTATATATAAAAACAAAACTAATAGATTCTAATTTATAATAGGCCTAGTGATATATTAACATTGCCATGTTTTGTATTAAAAACAACACCACAGAATAAATGATCTGAAAATCTAGTTTCTCAGAAACCCGCTGCCTTCATGGAAACGAATGGACATATGAATGTAACTAATAGCCGGAGAGTTTAAAATGCATCAATGACCGTGTTCAGTTCAAGAAGGCGTTGGGTTGTTGGTTTTGCGACAGTTATGGGTAGTTTCGGGCGCTCGGGTGGGATTTGAGGCATGTTCTTGAATGAGTGTGTGTATGAGAGTGTAATTGTGTTTATGTACATGTTTATGTATTATAGTGTAGCATAATTAACTTTTAGTTTTATTTTACTTAGTAGACAGATGTGTATATTTTTAGTTTTTATTCGTTATGTTTTAGAAGTAATTATTATTTGTAGTTTTGTTTATGTATTCATTTTTATTTGTAATATGAATTTTTATGTATTTGTGTATTTTTTGTTTCGAGGTTAAGTGGAAGAGTGGACCCAATGGTCCTAACTTCGCCTCAATAAATAAAGATGATATAGAAAAATATATATATATACAGGGTGGAACAAAGTTAGCGTTAAACTTTTTATGTGGATAAAGTAGACACTAAATGTAATAAAAAAGTTTATTTATTTAAAAATTTTCTATTTGAAAAATTATGGACAACAGAGGTATCTTTTCATAATTTTCAAAATTTGGTACTTTTATTGAAAAAAACCCTAATTTTCTCAGCATATAAAAACTCGCATTGATATTGTAATTACATATTCGAATTCCCCATAAAATTTTCAATAAAAATAACTACATTATTAATAATTTTAATTTAATTATTTGTTTGAAATGATGGTTGAAAGTTAAAAAAGTAATTTTTATGAAATTAAAATTTTTTTAAACATTCATAAACTGTATCAATTTTATTTGAGAACATTGCAAATATTGTTAAAAACTTTCCCATTTAAGTAGTTTAAAAAAATGTACTACACTTTGAGGTTTAGTTATAATAAGAACGATTAACTGAAGAATAGTAAGAATTTTAATAATAGTATTATTGAATAGCAAGCTCATGTCAGGTAATCGGACATAATACGTTCATTAAGAACCGCATAATTGTTTGTAATAACATAATGGTGACCAGAATAAATAATAAATAAAAACACAAATAAAAAAATCTTTATCAAAGTAAAAATGAACGTATTTACAAACATCGCATGACAGTAATTATTATTTGTAGTGCTTGACACCAGTTACTTAAGTTTGTTTTCAAAGTGTTCTCTATTTTGTCTGATGCAGCAATGCACTCTTTATCTCGTGGCTTTTTCTGTGACTTTGAAAGAAAGTTTTTCTCTAACTTTAACTGCTGCGTCCATAATGCGGTTCAATAGTTCCTGCTCAATCTTCACTAGATATGCATACACCAAGCTTTTCATATAGGTAGCCCCAAATGAAAAAAAATCCATGGAGCAGAGGTCGGGTGACCTTGCGGGCCAGGCTACAACACCATCGCGACATATCCACGTTGTATAGGTTGCATTGAGCCAACGACGCACATCAAGTAAAAAGTGAGGAGGGGCCCCATCTTGTTGAAAGATGATTTCCTCTCTTCAGGCTTCTTCAACTTCCTCAAGAAACTGGGGCAATTCATTTCGAAGGAAGTTCAAATACATTGGAACATTCAAATTCCCTTCAAAGATGTGGAGTTCTACAAAATGATCTCCAATCACTCCTGCCCAAACATCGATTGTGAAACGCCGTTGAAATTAACTTTTGGATTCTTTTGGCTACTTTTGGATTCTCTGTTGCCCAAAGGTGCATATTGTGAGTATTAAACACACCTTGCCTCGTAAAGAGAGCCACGTCAGGCAACAAGATATTTTTGAAAAAATTATATGGTATGATGTCACAGTTCAGCAGCCAGCGGCAAAATTCAATTCTCCTGGCTCTAACGCTTGAACTTTAGTAAAATGATAGGTATGGTAATTATTTTTTCTCAAAACTCTCAAAACATTAGTGCGAGGCGTGCCCATTTCATTAGCAACTTGCCTACTGCTTACTTCTGGGCTTTCACTCGGTCTAGAGTAACTTCCTCGACGGCAATATTCTGTGCCAGACCTACCTCGTTTCGCCATTTCTGAAATGAACCGTTTCCATTAATCTTTGACAAAGCCTAGTAAAAACTTGAGAACTAGGAATTTTTTGTTCGAGGAATCGTAATCTATATGTTCTTTGAGCGGCCAAAGCATTTGCATCGCATAACCCATAAACAAAATGCATATCAGATATAAGCCTCAAGGTTAGAAAAAGCCGTGCTGATATAACTTCAATGACAAAACTATTAATAAGAATTTATCTTTAATTATAAAATACTATACATGTAAAACACTTAACAAATTTGATAAAAACTGAAAATTTAAGACCTAAAGAACGAGAAATTTAATGTATTCATTATGAGTAAACAATTGCAGTTAAAATAAAATCCATCTGTACAACAATAGCATAACTATATGATCGCTTAACCAGCTGATTGTGTCCGATTACCTGACATGAGCTTAATATTCAATAATGCTCCTATTAAAATTCTTACTATTCTTCAGTTAATCATTATTATTTCAACTAAATTATAACTAAACCAAAAAGTGTAGTACATTTTTTTAAAGGTACTTAATTGGCCAAGTTTTTAACAATATTTGCCATGTTCTCAAATAAAATCGATGCAGTTTTACGAGTGTTTAAAAAACTTAATAATTTCATGAAAATTACTTTTTTTAACTTTCAACTGTTATTTCTAACAAATAACAAAGTCAAAATTATTAATAATTAGTTATTTTTATTGAAAATTTTATGGGGAATTTGAATATGTAATTACAATATCAATGCGAGTTCACATATTCTGTGAAAATTAGAGTTTTTTTGATAAAAGTACCAAAATTCAAAAAATATGAAAAAATACCTCTGTTGTCCATAATTTTTCGAATAGGAAATTTTTAAATAAATATTTTTACTACATTTAGTGTCTACTTTATCCACATAAAAAGTTTAACACTAACTTTATTAAACCCTGTATTAATGAACTTTTAAACCCATGCGTTGGGTGTGTATATAATTCAATTTTAAATGTGATGTGTATTGTGTTAGAACTACATGATAACAATTTGATGTGCATTACGCAAATTAATATTTATTTTTATTTATTTGAATTTGTAAAGTGATTTGATAATGTTTGATATAGGCAAAACGGTTGTCATCTGAAACAATAAACAGGACTGCGAGCAGTAACCAGAAGTAAAGGTATTTATGAAATGCACACATCTCTTTCTCGTGACGTATATATATCTACTACATTTGTTTTTCACTATGCAAACTTTTTACAAATATTTAAAATTCACTATATAAAAATATATTAAGAAAACTATATACAGTCAACTCCCGATTATCCGGGATAATTACCGGCAAGACCATCACGGATAATGTGAAATCCCGGTTAAAGCAATTCGTTATAGTATAGGGTCCAAATACAAGGTATTATGCAAGAATTATAAAATAATGGTTATACTGTACCTTTAATCACTCCTAAAACGTATAAAAAACTACAAACGCAGAGCATTATTTAGATTGAAATAGCAGTTCAGCAATATACTATTTACAATGTTCAAACACGATTAAGAGATGTTAAGTTACGTCAATAACATAACTGCTACTTAGTAACTGCTACTCTATTCTCTAACAAAACGTGAATAGATGCTACTCGTGATTGCAGTAGCATCAGTTTCGTGTTAGTCGTTATTCGTTTGCTACAAGGCCGCCCGCCCTCCTGTCACCCGCATTTTTTCACTTCTTGCCCCACCACCTCTCTCGTCTCTCAACCTGGTTGATGATCCCGGTTGAGCCGCAACCCGTATAAACCGATCCCGTTTAATCGGAAGTTGACTGTAATATTCATATATTTGGCAGCAATGCATTAAAATATATTTCGTATGCTCATGCAGTTGCAACATGGTCAACCACTACCGTCATCAATTGTTGTATAGTAATGCAGTGGCGTAGCCAGGGGGGATCCAGAGGGTCTGGACCACCCGAAATTTGTAAAAATTCATGTTTTATATTTTGCTATTTTTATATTCTATAGTTTTAAATCATTATATCAATATTTTGGTAAGTTATTTAAAATAACCTCAAAAAAATCTGAATAAAAATAAAACTGTATATATTTATGGCAAAATAGCATAAATAAGGTATTTTATAGTTCTAAATCATTGTAGGCCTATCAATATTTTGGGGAATAATTTGACGACTCCACAACGCTAAAACTAGAAACGTTTAAAACAGAAAAGAGAACACCCGTTTTCAAAGAATAACACTTCATTTGAATAACACCTTTTTTCTTTGTCAACAGTTTGAAATGTTTGAAAACGAAATCACTCAAAACAGTAAAACGGTAAGAGTAAGCCGAAAAACAGGTTAAGCTCGTGGAGTGGCGCGTTAAAGCATATTGAAGGGTTCAGTGAAAGCGTGGAAGGGGGAAAACAGTTTGTCTGGCCAGTCTGAGTGGCAAACCTTTCTCTTACTGGTGGTGGTACGGTTAAGGTAATATTACAATATTAGTGAAGTGAATATTAAAGTGTGAAGTGAAGCAAACATGAAATGACAAAAGGAAACTAATAGTCCCAGTGGTAGCAATAGCGGCAATAGCAATAAGATTTATAAATTCTTTAAGCCATTGCCAGCACCAGCAAGCAAGAAAGCAGTCGAGCCAAAAGTAGAAACGAGTTCAAGTAAAGAAAGTTTACCTTGTTGTTCACGAATGGAAAAGGAAACAAGAGACTGAGATGGACGTGGCCAACACTGGCATAAGTTTAACTTGTGTAGATATAGGTAAGGTATCATCTATAATTTTTAATGTAGGCACTACTAATACTAAACAAACACAACTTTGTAATATTTCTGAATTGATATGTAAAGTATTGATGAATGATTTATTCATTGCTGATGAAAAATTTAACTTTCCTGTCAGTGATATGAATAAAAAAACTTCAGTTCCAAAGAAATTGGTTACATAAATGGCCTTGGCTGGCATATTCCAAGAATGAAGATGGTGTTTTTTGCAAGTATTATGTACTTTTTTGCTCTGAATATGTTAGAAAAGGGGCTAACCAAAAATTAGGCTCATTAGTGGTGATCCCTTTTAGGAAATGGAAGGATGCCGTGGAAAAATTTGAGTCTCACAACAACACAAACTACCACAAATTTTCTTTGGTCGCTGCAGAAAATTATATAAAGGTCAGTCGTGGCAAAATTGACGATGTGGCTACCTTACTCAACTCACAGAGAACCAAGGAAAGAATAAAAAACAGAGCTCTATTGAAGCTAATTATTGAAACCTTAATTGTTTGTGGGGAGAATGAATTACCCTTAAGAGGACATAGAGATGACGGCCCCATAACAATGGAAAAACCTTTTAAGAAAGAAGGTATCTTTAGATCCCATTTAAGGTTTCGTGCCACTACTGATAAGGATTTAAAGGAACACATTGAAAAAAGTAATCGTAATACTATGTATATTAGCCCAGACATTCAGAATGAGGTCATACATATTTGTGGAAATTTGCAAACAGATCTTGTAAAATCTATAAATAATGCCGAATGTTTTACTATTTTGGGAGACGAAACACTAGATGTTTCTGAAAAGGAATAATTTTCTCTGTGTATTCGATATGTGTCAAATGACACTACACTTAGGCCTATATTGAAAGAAGATTTTGTTATCATTTACACAGTTAGGCAATTTGACCCCAAAAACAGTAAGTAAAACTATTTTGGATATGTGTAGCGGTTTGGGCCTTAATATGGACAAGTTAGTCGGCCAGGGCTATGATGGAGCTTCGACACTTAGTGGCCATTTATCTGGTGTTCATCAGAGAATACAAGAAGTTTTCCCTAAAAAGCATTGTATGTTCACTGTGCAGCACACCACTTGAATTTAGTTCCGAGTGATTCTCTTGCGGTCCCCTCCATCTGAAATTGCCTCGGTACTGTAGCAGAAGCCTCAGATATGTTTAGAAACAACTATCAGGCTGGTGAAATGTTGAAAAATAACATAAAAGCCTTGGTACCGGAATCAAAGAAGAAACGCCTATTAGGTCTTTGTGAGACTTGATTTATCGAAAGGCAAGACGCAGTTACTTCATTTATTGAACTATTTCCAGCTATAGTGTTAAGCCTTCAAGATCTTTCTTGTACTCACAGAGCAATATCAACAACGGCATCGACAATTTTAGCTGCAGTCGAGAAAGGTAGTTTTATTTTGGGCTTGGTTGTTTGTGACTGTCGTAACTTTGCTGGTTTGTTAGGTTAAGCCTGAGGGTCCTTACAGAAGGGCTACGACAATATGCGTATTCATAAAAGACTTGGAAGGAATGATCGTCCTGAGGGGATCAGCCTCCAGATAACGAGGGAAGTAGACTGTGCTGCCGGGATCAGCCAACAGATCACAGTAGGAAGGACTCGTCCTGGAGGGATCAGCCTCCAGATAACGAGTGGAGAAGACTGTGCTGCCGGGATCAGCCGACAGATCACAGTAGGGAGGACTCGTCCTGGAGGGATCAGCCTCCAGATAACGAGTGGAGAAGACTGTGCTGCCGGGATCAGCCGACAGATCACAGTAGGAAGGACTCGTCCTGGAGGGATCAGCCTCCAGATAACGAGTGGAGAAGACTGTGCTGCCGGGATCAGCCGACAGATCACAGTAGGAAGGACTCTTCCTGGAGGGATCAGCCTCCAGATAACGAGTGAGGAAATGTATAGGAAGTTTTGCCAGGAGTAAAGAATTAACAAGAGTTTTTGTTAGATAGGTAGCGTAGAGAGAGAGAGATGTTGTTCAGGCGACTCTGTGAAGCAGAATGACGCTGCTATGGATAGCAGCCAGTTTTATAGTGTAACTCAAGGAGTGGGGCAAGTTGCGCGCGCATTAACCCCTACCCGTATTGCATCATCTCTCTCTCACCCTTCGAATGTTTTATTTACATTTGGTTCTACAACAAATATTATAATATTTACAATACAGATAGCGTAAACGATAACTTGAAGAAGTAGCGGTTCGCTACAGTGACTTTGTCTTCAACCTCACTTTACCACTATCTAAATACCTTCAAAGTTCAAAATGTAACCTGTCATCGGCTTTAAGGTTCGCCGATAACATCCTTGATGTTCTCAAACATTTACATGAACCATCAGCTGATAATGATGTGCAACAGTTTTCAGGCCTATTTAAAAAAGCCCAAGTGATTGCAAGTGACATTTTTCAAAGTGATATAGACGTGCCCCGCCAAACTGTTAGGCAAACAACGAGAGATAATCACCCGTACAACAGCCTTGAGGAGTATTTTCGGAGAACAATTTTCGTTCCTTGCTTGGACGGACTAATTTCTGCCTTAGTTGAGCGTTTTGGAAAAAACAGAGACATTTTACAATCACTTGAGATTCTGATACCAAAATATGTGAGTTCTGAAAAAGTGGAGGCTATTGGTAAATTGGAAATGTTGTATAGTGACAGTGCGTCAGAACCAGAAGTGAAATCAGAATATCTTCTCTGGCGTGCAAAGTGTCAAAAGTTTGAACAAGAAGAAAGAACCCACAAACTCATGCAAGTCTTGGACGAGTGTGACAAAAACTTCTATCCAAACATCCACCACTTGTTATGTGTGCTAGCTACACTACCAGTATCCACAACTGAAGTAGAAAGATTGTTTTCTTCGCTGAAAAGAATTAAGTCATACCTTCGGAACAGCATGGAAAGTGAACGGCTGACTGAACTCGCACTCATGTCAATTCTCTACCCTGTAAAGTTTACTGCTAATGACGTATTAGACGTGATGTCAAAAGGGAACAGAAAAATTATTTTTTAAAGTTAACATTTTAATTTACTAGAACTTTAGGCATAGGCAAGAACTTTCAGACAGAACTGTTTGTTTCATGACAATTATTTTATGTAGTAGACGAAAAATAGTGCAATAGATATTACTGACAATAGGCTATATATGTATGTACAAAAGTACAATAAATTCTTTTTTGTCAAATTACTTGTGTTATGTAATTAACACCAACACAACACAATCAAAATAAATGTTAATGTATTACTTTAAACCTATCCATTCACCATTTGCGGTCCATTTTCCATTCCATTTACACTGTACAAACCAGGAAACCAATCTACGTCATTCATTGGATCAGTAGGTAAATGTGACTGCGTTAAAGATAAAATGCAAACCATAGCAGTAGGTAGCTATAATTTCCTATACAAATTCGCTAAAAATAC
>JAGFPH010004022.1:0-67305 GCA_018207615.1 Philaenus spumarius | reverse complement strand
TAGAATATTATTTTTAATAGTGTTGCCAACTTTCTTGGTTTGAAAATGGAAGACAACATAGCCTATTAGCAAATTTAACATTGTATGCTGAATAGCCTATATATGTAAACTGTGGTCTGACAGAACTTTTATGTATGTGCATTATTGGCTATTTATTTCGCTAGCCTAAGCGGCAAAGGGAAAGTGCTAGAAGTCCATTCCATTAGTCCTGCAACAATTCCCCTCTCTTGATTAATTGGTAACTCGGCTAAGTAATATGTCAAGGAATAAGCTCCGCCAAGGAAAAATGTTACATAATTTAAACGGGGTAAAATTTACATCACCTCCTCACCATCGACTTAAATAAATGAAAAATATATTTTACAAATATACCTATATATTATCCTAAATTAAAAATAAAATATTGTCAATCTTAATATAAAATGTGAACTGCCTATATTTGCAGTTCATAAACAAGGGTACCTAACAAATTTAATGATGCAATAAAACTACCCATAATGTCACTTACATCACGGCTACTCTCCAATTCGTAAAATTATAGATTTATAATGTACAAGGCTATCTTAGGCCTATCTAATATATATTTTAAATAGGTTAGTAAGGAAAATACAAAATCTTCAACCTAAATATAAAATTTATATATTTTCAGTTTATAAATGTGCCAAACAAATATGAGTCTAAACATAAAATGATATTGGGTGTAACTTTACTATTCGACTCTAGCCTAATATTTTTGCAGACAACGACGTTGTTTTACATTCTACTGTTAAATGTTGAATATAGGAAACATACTGTGACTACAGTAAATAGGTTAGGTTAGAACCTTTTAGGAATTTTTTGTATTATTATTTTTACATTTCTGTTGCCATAGGTTAGCATAGAGTCGAATAGTAAAGTTGTGCCTGTTTTTGTCGCCCCTTCTGTCTGTCTGACAATTTTCCTCAAGAAAATAATTTTTATAACCTAATATGTAGGCTACAGTAGAGTCCCACTATTCCAAAAATCCGCCTGGTCCGAACAGATTTCAGACAAAATACTGATTTTTTAAATATAAAAACAGGAGATATTAAAAAGACTTTTGTGAAAAACATACATTTGTTGTTATAGCCTAGGCGTACATAGAAGTTAAATAGAGACATACATATAGAGCCTAAGCTTAATGAAAACGCCTGAAACCAAATTGGAATGAAAGCTGGTTACCGGTACATGTCGGCTCCATTTATACAATTTTGTAGAACATTTTTAATCACTACTAAACACAAAATATAACTAATTTACACTTTTTTCTGATAAAGAGCATTGATTCGACTTGAGGAATGTTCCGCCATCGCCACATGAAAATAAAATCATTTGGTGTTCGACATAGCTTAAGCGTAAGTTTCCCTTCTGTTGCATTGTGTATTGACAACACATTAATTCCAATATTAGGACTGTTGGAATTTTCCGGTTTTATTTTCTTCACGTATCCCTCCGTTTTAGGGGAAAGAAACTACCGCAACAAGCGTCCGGTGAAACGGATACCGGTTTGTCAGAGAAGGAAGGTTAGATACAATAGCTAGGCACTAGCAGTGTTGTTGCCACCTGCCGGTTGCGTTCATCCGTTTTTCTCCACTGTTTTCATTATCTCGAAGGAATTAAATTTTTTTTCTCGATCTTATTTCAAGACGAAGCGCGGTACTAACAGATAGTTCGAACAACCTATCCCTTCCCTTCCATTTTTAGAAGAAAACGGAATCGTAATGTAACTGAAGGAAATGGATAGTGTAAACCGACACTAAGGCGAGGTCAAGAGCATTTGACGCGTCTTTGTGTGACATGAGTTCAGTTTGAGCGCTCACTTCCTCTCGCTTTCCTCAATCAACGCTATATAGAACTGACACTAGCAGATGTCCCCGCTCTTAATTTATGCATTAACAAGTCAATTTCTTCATTTTATTCATTCTATTCTGAATTCCCGGGAAACCAAACATTGTTCGGTCACAATTAGTTCGGAATAATGGGACTCTACTGTATATATTATCATAAATAATAATTATCATCATATTATTAGATACCGTAGGCCTATTTAATTTCTAGTGCACACAATCTCATAGTTGCTCATTTACATTCCATAAAGCCCGATCTTAACTGAAAACAACGTCAGTTCTCCCACTTTCTAAATCAACTTGTTTTCAAAAACAGCCTGTGCCGGATCAATTTCACAAGCTTCTTCGAATTTAGAAGAAACAAATGATAAATTTTTACTGTTGTTTATATTGTCATTCACAATTCCATATTCAGCAGTGCATGAAAAAAGGACGTTATTTTAGGGTTCTGCTTTATAACGTTTTCATTTCTTTTTCTTCATGCTTTTTTTTAAACTGCACCACTAGCTTTTGGTTTATGGCTCATTGTAGACTATAATTTAAAAATACATTCATAATTAATTATTTTAACAAACTTATTCCACACCATAAAAAAGCTGTGTGTTAAAAGTCAGAGTGGACATGCGGGCCGCCTGTATTCTAACAAAGCACTGACTGATTTATGCTGTCTTGATTGTTTACCGAAAGGATGGGAGATGACTCCTGTAAACACATTAACATTGTGTTTGTGGCTAGACCTAGCCACAGCCAGTAGAGACGTACTGATACCCAAGCACATAACTCGACCGAGTAGTGGCTTTTAATAGACCTGAGTCACACTGTCTACTTTTCTAGGCCTCTTCTAACTCATTGCAAAACTGCATGAAAATTCAATCTACAATAATTAGGCCTACATGTACACCAATAAACTATATAAAAGCCAATTTTATGAAGACTTTCTGAATTCATCATAAACATTTTCTTTGTTATTTAAACAAATATTTTTTTGGTTTGTGCCCTCTGGCATTGTGCACCCCTAAGCCTGGGCCAAGTTGTAAATCCCGCCCTGCGTGTACAAAGGTACAGCAGAGAGGTCCATGTAGTAACCACCAAAAACCCAAATGATATAATTTGATTTGTTAATACTACCTGTTTTATATGTTTCTTAAATTGACATAATATGTAACACAGGTACTGTGATGTGTAATAGTTCTAATCCATTTCCTTTTTGTCTCATATTTTATCTTCTAAGTAATTTTATACTACACTATTATTAACATCAAATACTAGTAAAATGTAGTCAACTGACTAAAGGTTAGTGACAGTGCCGGCAAAGCTTACTCCTAACCATCTTGAATTAACTGTAATAATATTTCCCTGGCTGTACCAAATTAGAATACCTCTAGGTTAAAAATAAATCAACTAATTTGGAATACTACGTATTGTGTATTATTGGCTCTATCAGTCATACCTCAGGCTATTTATTTGTTTACAATTTGGGGTATACTTCTTTGTCCAGCTACAGTCAATGACATCCTGTATCTGATACATTTGAGCAGGAAATTTCAGTAGCATTGGTGGTTGGTTACTATTACATTATTTTAGTTTCTCTCTAAGCGGGTTTCTACCCACAGCACATTCCCAAAGCCAAGTTAAAATAGTTCTATATAATTTATCTATATAAGTTAAAAGCAGTTCTATATAGCCTAATTACACGCCCTGTCCTGGAGTAAGGCGCAAATGTTTGTACCTGCCTGTTCAGCAAGAGTGATTTCTCAGTTTTGATTTAGCACCAATTGTCAATTCATTGTCTATTAAGCTTACTATTCACGCACATAATTTCAACTTATTACTTTTTCCTAACTTAACACAAATTCAGGGTACTAAATATTAAAAATGCATGTAAATGTTTGTTTAAGAAAAGTAGTGAAAGTATTTCTAGCTACCACCTTGTATTTAAAATACCATAGGTCCTTGAAAACCACAAAAACCCTAGAATATGTATTTTAGCCTACTCAGAATTTTGAAAAAAATTTGAAATTGTTTATTTACTATTTACATTGACTAAAATTGGCTATGACGTTAGAAGTATGTCTATGAGCCTAACCAAACAAGTATTTTGTTAACGTGAATAAAATATAAAAACCCAACCTAGCATATCACAGTATCATATAAAGTAAAATGATGAATAGGGCCTAAAATACATTTGGTATAAAAACACTTTTAAGTTAGTGTGCATGCACATTGCTTGCACATGTTGTTCGTAACTTTCAGAGATACTCTAAATTTTGAGAAAATAGTATAGCAAAGTTTACTGCTTACCTAAACTACAAAAAGTGATTTTTTTGAAAATAGACAAAGTTAAATAAAACCAAACTTATATTCTTTATTTTTTCTATAGTTTTCCATGTGTTTTTATTGCTTCCTGAATGTGAAAAATACTAAAAATTGTGACAATATTATTGGTTAAATGCTATTATGGAATGATAATTTAAAACCCATAGACTTAGGTTAAGCACAACTTACAATTGCTGCGAAACCAATTACATTTGGTTTTAGTTTGTTTTTAGATGTTACAATTTGTTTATATACCTTTTTTTTATATACCTACATCATCATGGTAATAATATATTATGATTTTGTCAGCATAAGCCAAAAAAGATATGACACGGTATATTTTTCTTCAATTTGCTTCATTAAAAATAAAAACCACCACTACTCAGTTAGCTTTTGTTAAAGATGTATTTTTCATATACTTAAACTTTCTTTAAGAAATGCATTTCATCCTTTAAACGGCATCCAAATGTCAAATTAACAAATTCATATTAGCCCTTTGCATCCTTAATGCTGTGTTCTATTTATAAATTGAAAATTTTAAAAAAACTACTTGAAATTTGCTATAACAATACTCTTATAACAAATTTTGAGATTAGGCCTATATTTAACTAAAAATTGCTAATAAACCTAAATCCTAAGTCTGACCACTATATAGAGCTGTTATCTTTTTATATATTTAAGAGGTATATTTAATACAATATTTATTTCTAAAATGATTTCAGTCTGGAAATCTAGATCGCAAAGGAACTTTTAAAGTAGAGTATTTGCAAAAAATAGAGCAAGAGGTACAAGAAAGATGGGAAAAGAATAAAATATATGAAGAAGATGCTCCAGAACATCCAAGATCTTCTCCCAATGACAAATTTTTTACTACATTTCCTTTTCCATACATGAATGGAAAACTTCATCTAGGTCATACGTTTTCATTATCTAAGTGTGAGGTTAGTTCAAATTTTGTTCTTTAACTGTTACGTTAAGTCCAAAAAATATTTTATTTTTTACAAATAATTTAAGTTAACAATGAAAGCCTTGTAAACATGTGAAGTGAAAATGTTAGATGTTAGAATCAATTATAATTCCTGGTTTTTGTTTTATAGTTTGCTGTTCGTTATCATCGACTAAAAGGAAAAAAATGTCTTTTTCCATTTGGATTTCACTGCACTGGAATGCCAATAAAAGCTTGCGCAGACAAGCTGAAACGGGAAATGGAAACTTATGGATTTCCTCCTCAATTTCCTAGCGAACTTGAGACACCTACATCTGAAGTTAACCAGATTGATCTAGTTATTAAAGATAAAAGCAAAGGGAAAAAGGCAATTACTCAAATAATTACTCATAATAGTTTGTAACAAATACCTTTATTTTTATTTAACATTTTTAATCAGGTTTTGAAAGACTTTTCATTTAATTATAATATTTTTTTATATTATGTTATCTATTACTTATATAAATTAAGAGTAAAACTAATTATTGAGTGAAGTGAATAAAACGAAGTTTCTAGAGGTTAGTAACTACTCCTAACTCTCACTCAAAATCGAGTGAATAAACGAATACTAGCTCTTGGTAGGACAAGCTAAGGTAAAGTTAGAACTATCCTGGAAAACTGAAGTTGGCGCTAGGGCTAGCACAGCTAAGATTAGATCTGTGTAAGCACAAGTCGAGACTGTGATCCAATGTTGAGCTCTGGAAACTATCTGATCAATCACATGTATCACAAAATTCACAAAAATTCCGCGGCTAAAAAATCCACTTTCAAATCTAAGCAACTACTTACAATTAGCTATGTCTCTGCGCTCACAGTAGCTCTTTTGTTGACGCACATGCATAAATGCTCCCATTTCAAAAAAAAAAAAAAAACAATGACTGACTGAGAAGCTATCATGCCCTGGACTAGGCTACAAATTTTAGCCTTGTTAGCTTGTGCTAACCTCTAAAGCTAGAAGTCTCTCTTTATTCATCTTGTTTTCAAGCAAGAGCTAAGCCATCCGGAAAAGTCTAGCAAGATCTAGGTCTAGACTAGTGTAACCAACTTTAATCACTCAAATCCTTAGCATTTGCTTAAAAAAACCTTAGACCTAGCTACTTTTCTAGCTTTTATTCACTTCACCCATTGTTTGTTAAATCATAACAACAGTCAGTTTAATCTAAATGTATTATAGTTAAAGGAACACTTTTTAATGATAATTCTACTGTTTCTTTTTTTAATTTTATTCAAATGAATTATTAGTGATTAGATATTTTAAATTATTCCATAAATTATTATTAAATTTTTCAAAATCCTGAAATATTCTTTTTGTAACTAAGTAGAAAAATTAATTTAAGTATATTAAATTTTGAAATTTTTTTCTATTATAAAAATAGGTTTGTTATATTAATCAAAATAATATCAAAATATTTCAGAGCAAAGCTGTAGCAAAAGCAGGTTCTGGAAAATTCCAGTGGCAGATAATGCAAAGTCTTGGTATGGAGGATGAAGAAATCAAAAAGTTTGCAGATGCTTCTCATTGGTTAGATCACTTCCCTCCTCTTGCTGTTAAAGATCTACGCAGCATTGGCATTCATGTATGTAAATAATATATTACTAGTAAACATTTATTTATTTGAAATTTTTAAATAAATTAACTAGATTAAAAGTACATTTATTTATCTCGCTAGAAAAATTAAAGGACATATATTATTCAAAGTAAACTAAATTTGATCACATTTACTTTGAAAAAATCATTTGTAGTTATAAGTTAGTTCAATAATCAAACATAATATGTGATTTTTTTATAGATTTTATTTAATGTCCATTGAACTTTTCAGGTGGATTGGAGACGCAGTTTTATAACAACTGATGCAAATCCATTCTTCGACAGTTTTGTGAGATGGCAGTTTCTCCGCCTGCGAGATTCCAATAAGATCAAGTATGGCAAAAGAAATACTGTGTTTTCACCTCGAGATAATCAACCGTGCATGGATCATGATCGTTCCACAGGAGAAGGTGTGGGGCCTCAAGAGTATACTCTGATTAAAATGAAAGTGGTACCTCCTTATCCAGCTAAACTTCAGTAAGTGTTTGCCTTTAATCCATCCATTTGTTAAAATTATATCTTACGATTTAATATTTCAATTTTATTTTATTTCAACTTAAAATGATACACTAATAATTATTAATAGTCAATGCAGATCAATCAAGTTCAAATCAACTCTTTCATTAGTCACAGAAATGAAAAGTACTTCTAATAGCCCAGTAAATAAAGGTTTTGTGTTTGGAATAATAACTATGGCAAAGCTGATTTTTTCCCAAGTGATAGGCTTAACCCTAGAAGTGGCATGGTTAAAGCTAAAATTGGCCAGCCCGTTTTTAGCGTTTTGCAAGCATATTTTTAAAAATTCGCCAAAAATAGTAAATGAACCCCAATCCAAAAGTGTTCAATAGCTTTTTTGTAGAAGAAACTTCAAAGAATTCAAATATGCCACTAAAAATTAGTTTATTTTGAAATTGTAAAAGTTATTAGCTCAAGAAACAAAAAATGTTCAGTAACGAAAGGAAAAAGTTCAACTTTAGGCCTACATAACAAGTAGTAAACATTTTTTTGTATTTTTTTCGTAAGCGTTAAAACGTTTCGTAATTTAGTTCTAAATAAAACTGTATAAAAACATTTATCAATTTCAAATTTTTTATTTTGAAAAATAATGTTTTTATGTTCCAAGTACACGACTAGTAACAAACCTAGGCCTAGATTGTAACGTCATTTACTAATATATGCTTTGCCCAAAAATGAAATATTATTATAACAAAGTGTAGAGGATAAATCAAAGAATAGAACGGTATACTTGTCTTTCCTTAGTTCACAAAAGTGTTTGAGTTATATTTATTTGAATAACAAAATGACATCAATCTAATGAAAAGTCGCTAGTCTACACTCTGCGCATAAGACGGGACATTTGAATACCGTGGGAACCCACGCGCTAGACTTTCTCACTAGAACGTAATAATTATGTACATTTCAACTGTCGTCTAGACAGACAAAAAAACCGGTTATTTCTGGATTATTTCCCACCGTTACAAAATTCAGACTTTGGTGTAAAGAAATCTGTCAAAACATTTGATATGGTAGGCGTAAAATCACTTGACAAATGGGCTGTTTCATTGGTTGAAAAACTTTCCAATCGCAAGGGTTTACAGTAATTCTTGGAAAAAATACTATTTTTATAGTGACATTTGATTAGAAGGCACCAACAGAAAGATAAAATCTTGACGAATCCAATGGTATTGTTATAATAGCCAAAGAAATATTTGTGTAGATGGTCTTGAACGTTGAAGAAGTGGGAAGTAACAGTACAATTGTATGCAAATTCGCGCACGGAAATAGCTCTAGACCGATGTGCATATTTTAAAACGATAATTACGTATGTAAATATACTTTTTACAAAAAAGTTGTAAATACAAAAATTAAAGTTTAATTCATTTCCTTTCCAATGGTGCCAGTTTTATTATGATTGGATGATTCTAAGTGAATTAATTAATCGAAAATGCAAATTCTCACTAATTGTCGAAATCTTGCGCCTGAGAGAACGTCACTTTGGGCAGTCTGCCACTGGGAGGGTTAATACTTCAGAGGAAGTTCCCTAATATCTCCAGAAGTTTCCTGCCCATCAAATTGGAAAGTATGGACTTTTGCAGAATATTTCCATCACAACCAATTGTCATATCAACTTCTTTTTGTTTTAACACTTAAAAAATGGTGTATATTAACAGTAATTTATACTTGTATAATAAACAAATTCTTTTACCATAATTTTAGAAAATATATGAAAAAATACTTTTTTATATTTAGATTTTTAGTTTTAGCACAATATCCTTTGTAAAAATGAATGTATGGTAAAAATTGTAGCGAGCAGTTTCCTGAACTCAAATATATGAGGTGGCACTGGTCAGCCATGTTGAATAGTAGTCACCTGCTTTGTTTACCTTTTCGACTTGAATTATTTTGAAATTTACTGTTGATTATTATTGCTTTATTTTAATTACATGAAACATTTAAAATAATAATAAAATGAATATTAATTGAAAAAATATTATTGATGAGTATTAATTAATCGCATATAAATAATTAATTTTTTTAGGTGTTTTTAAAAATTATATTTTTGTAACTTATTTATTAATTTAGAAAATAATAAAAGTATAATTAAAGATGTATAGTTCTCAATAAAAGTAAACTAAATTCATATTAATTTTATAATGCAATGATCATGGTGGCGTCACAAAGTTAATGATTTCTTGCGGATCCCATTGTGTACCAACTTCGCATTGCACGAATAATATTACAAGTTGGCTTTGCATGTGCAGAAGGTTTTGTGTTGTCATTTTGTACGCACAATATGTCACAACGGATTACCGTGCCGCTTAATAGCGTAGTTTTGTGTTGTATGTAAGTATATTTAAAAAGAGTATGTGCTACCAATAAGTTAGGGTTTGCTGAGTATTTAATTGTTGTGCAGGGTATTCTCGGACAAACAAGTTTTTCTTGTTGCTGCAACCTTACGCCCTGAAACCATGTATGGTCAGACTAACTGTTGGTTACGTCCTGATATGAAGTACGTTGCATTTGAAAACATAGATGGTGAGATTTTTGTAAGTACTCGAAGATCTGCTCGCAATATGGCCTATCAAGGTATAACTCCAGAAGATGGTGTCTTAGACGTTGCATTGGAATTTATTGGACAGGTAAGATTATTTTATAGATTTCCGGTGTTGGATTATAGGTACCTTAAGGGTAATTTTTATTTGTATTCAAATTTTATAAGATTCGTGAAATTTGAGAAGCCATTTCTATTTCAAAGCTAACTGGTTGCTGAAAAACAAAATTTTTGTTAGTTTACTAAAGTAGTGGTGGACAAATAGTAACAATAAATTGGGCAAATCACTTCAATAATAGTAGTTATTTTAAATTGGACATGAAACAAATTAAGTAAAATGTTTGCCAAATAAACTATTAGTGTTTACAAATTTAAATGTTTCATCAGCATTTAAACATTCATGCTACTTAAGCAAACAATTTTTACATTATTTTAGGAATTTTTAAAATGTTGAAATTTTTTTCTGTTTGGTTAAGTCCTTATTCACCAAATTTTACTTATTTGTTTAGTTACATTGACAATGTGATCAACAAGAAACTAAAATCTTTTGCCGTTTTAGCTTTTTTCTTGACACCACCACCTTTTTGACAGCTTTTTTTTTTACCTTTTCCACTTTGCAAATCACATAATGTTTTCAGCAAAAGTTAGTTTTGTTCAAAACTCAAGAGTTTTGATAAAGACGTGTTCAATGAGAAACATTTAAATGAACTAAATTTACCTTGTATCTGCTGTGTGACTTCAAGGTGCCCTACTTATGTTGGGTTTTAAAATGTATGTTTCATCATCATATATACAATTATATTAAAATCTTCGCATTACAGAAAACATTTATCACATAACTCACAACTGTACTCAAAACACAGTAAATGACTATGGTATTGAGGGGCTGAAAAAATATTGAGTATATGCTTAGTCTAAAATAGGCTGGGTCCTTTCCTAGGTAAAATCCTTCCTGTTTTGCCAGTAGGTTTTCACTATGGTGATATCTCTGGAACAGAAATCGATTAAAGGCTGGCATTCCAATCTCAATGTGATAAGGAATACAAGTTCGGATGTTATTAATTGAGTTGCAATATATAAGCTAACCTTTAACATCTCCACGTCTTGCTGTGAACAGGCCTCGGTGAAACCAAGACTTATAGTTCAGTACCAGGTTAATTTTTTTTTTGCCTTAAAAATTTGGCAGAGTAGTCTGAGGCTGTGGTATAGATTTGCTTGGAGGTATTGTCTTTACTAAAAAGCAAGACAAGAGTGGTTTACCATAGCTTTCCGTATACTTTTTGAATTCCGCTACTTCGATAGCTGCGAGAGATAGATCATCCACCATTAAGACGAAGGTACGACCTTCCTTTGTTGCAAGGGTCTTCCAGTCTTTGACCCTGAAGTTTAGATTTGGCATATTAAGCACAAACTGAATCTTTTTGGTCTTTTTTAAATGGTGGTCTGCAAAACACCTTGGATAACCGCAGAATGTCCTTTTGGATACCAACAATAAGTTCGCCCCATGGTCTGACATTGAAGACGATTTTCATCAGCCAGAATTTGGTGCTTGGATTGGAACACTATATTATGAGTGCTCCTCTCTCCTTTTAGGAGCCTGCAAAGACTAAATCTGTTCCGTCTTTCAGACATTTGAATTTGTCATGGCATTTTCTACACTCAATACCATATTCACCGTGCAGTAAAGGTCTTACGGATTGTCATGCGGGTCGTGACAACTGTCCAAGTGTTGCATGGGAGTTGATGTGTTTTAGTTGGCTAGTATCGCTGAGACTGTCGTTTGTATATCATGGCTTATGGGCGCTCTGTACTGCACGGTGAACGTGGAATCGAGTGTAGGGTTGTACCTGTTTCTCAGAAAACTTTCAGGATAATTTTTGGGTATAACTGCCTTTTAAAGAAGGCGAGTTTCAAACATAAGTTTAGCAACAATTTAATAATATATTTAGAATCTAATATATTATAATAAATTTTGCTTTACACTTTATGATTTATTAATACAACTTTTAATACAAAATAAACTCAAACAAATTGCAATATTGCTTCTCCTATCTCATGGTATTGTGGGTATGTGCCAATATTTATGCAACTACTTTACTTCCCATACTCAACAACAGTATCTTATGTATAAAATCTATCCTTTAGTTCAAAACACTATCAATTCAAGTTTACAATTATCACAAAAGTTTATTCAACTTCCGATTTAGATTGTTCCTCAATTATACTGATTATAGTCAAATTATTATCGATGGATATTACCTCACAACTTGTAGGCTTGTTTTTTTTTTATTTTTTATTTACTAGAACTTTATAATAGTACTGTCTTCTTATTTAGTTCAAGACCATCTCCAATTTATTTTGTTTCATTTTTTCTTTGAAATATATTTTAAATATATAACTCAAATACATATGCGGCTGCTAACATCTGTACTGTAAGACTATCTATTTTCAAACAATCAAGATATACCACTATCACACAGCCTTCCATTCACTTTTTTCTCTATCATGTATATTTCTGCACTGGAATTAAGTTTCATGTTTTATATTTTTATATACTTATTACAATTTTTGTAATATATTTGTAATTTTTTATTAATATTGGATTAAAACTTAACTTGAAAATTGTCTCAATGATAATTTATTTGTATAGTTAAAATTTGTAGTTAATACAGTCCTCCATTCCTTGATTTCTATTCCTTGCTTCAGTTCATTCCTCTGCCGAATTCACTTATTGAAAACTATGACATTTCACTCTTTCTTTTACATATTTCAAAAATTTTTACACTTATTTTACTATTAACTATTGATTATATGATATAAATAATTACATTTCGTAGGTGTTTTCATTAAATAAGAGTAGTGCATGTGAATCCTGATTTAACCTATAGGCTACCACTTAGAGTTTCGTTTACAATGTTTGTTTTTGTTTTCTTTACTTTATTTTTTCTGTATTTTAAAGAAGTTATTACTCTTATTTTATTTTACTTTGTATTATATTATTGTTTTCTTATTTTAGCACTGATTTGGTGTTTTTGATTTGATCACTGACATCTATATGATTTGATTCTCTCGCTTGCTCAATATTATATGGATATTTTCTTTTGGCTGTACAAGTTTTTGTTAACAATTTTTATCGGTGGGCTTTTGGTTTATGAATACGCTTTATATTTTCATAATCTAATGTGAATTATTTACATTTTTTTAAACCTTTGTTTACACCTACAACTTTTTGTAATAATTTAAATTTTTTATTGTTGAATGAAGGATATTATGGGAATAGCCGTAAAAGCTCCTTTGACGCCTCATCCTGTGATATATACTCTGCCGATGCTATCTATTAAGGAGGATAAAGGGACTGGTGTTGTGACAAGTGTGCCTTCAGATTCGCCTGATGATTATGCTGCCCTTCAAGACCTTAAAAAGAAACAACCGTTCAGGCAGAAATACCATATTAGTGATGAAATGGTTCTGCCGTTTAATCCTGTGAGTATGATTTGGTTTGTTAAAAAAATCAAGCTCAGTTATAAAATTTGCTTGGACAAATTTGGTTTAGCTATTTTCTAAAATGGTTAAATGTAATTTTTAACAACTTAATTGTTAAGAACCGGTATTCTATGTTTTTTGTCTTTGGAAATTATAGAAGGCCATGTAGTCTTTGTAGATTTTCTCTGTTATGTATAAATAAATATTCATTTAACTCTCTTTTGTCTTAAAAAAATCTACTGTACTAGTTATTTCATTAAAATATTTATACAAGCTAGTAAGTAAAGTGCCAAACTGAGATAAATGGTTTTATGGGTTAACATAAAAATAAAATCAAGAATATCTTTTTTCCATAACGCTTTGTTTTTCAGATATCATTTTGTTTCATCATGTTGAAAACATATTAATAGACATTATCTACATTTATGCAGATCCCACTCCCGTAAAAGCTTTGCTTGCAAACAGATATTTTGTACGCTCATCTCAAAGTGCCATTAAGTCACGGATTTTTATGTGCATTAATTTTTTTAATATAAACCCCCCAGTTTTCACACCAATCATGGGTGACTTGCCATAAGTTGGGAGATTCCAACTAGACCTTCCTCAGTCTCAAGCGTTGATTATACTGATTAGTTTTTTTTAGTAAAACAACTTTTCAATTAAGTCATACCTCTGAACTTTTATCTATTTCTCTTTGAAATCTGTATATATCAAGGTACTGATGAATCTAACTGTGGATGCTTAATATAGTAGCTCTCATGAGAGCTGAAGAGAGTCTGAATTGGCCCTATTTTCAGACATACATTTAGACAATAGAATAAACTATTGAAACAGCTGAAAAAATCAAACGAATTTTTGGAAAACTGATAAAATGTTCTAAACTCTCAAAATGGAGAAAAACATATAATATTTCATTTCTTGCCTCTTAGTGGTCTACAGAGACAAGCAGTTAGAAGTGTAAAACACCACTTAACAAGATTAATAGGTCAGCAAATACTTTGAAAAGTACATAACACTAGCAGCTGCAGTGAAGCCATGCTAAACTTATGAACCATCACATCTCTCTCTTCTGACCCTTCAGCCATGAAAGCTCTACCACCTGGTCATTTCCTCATTTCAGGGGCGACCTGCTGATAACACCCTTGGAAACCAACTTGAAAAAGATTCCAGTAACTATTGGTTCAACAATATGTCTAGATGGCAGGAAGAATACTTGTACATGTTTTAATAATGTTCTTTGACTTCTCGCAAGAATAACATTGAGCTTAATGATTTGATAATAATTCAAGATGAAAGCGCTTCCTCACTGGGACTACTTTTTTCTTTCCCAATGAATGTTGCCATGCAACCTGCATTGCCCTTTATTACAATGGTGGTGAGAGAATTTGAAAAGTGCAAATGTTAAAATCAGTAATATAGTTCCTTTATTTATGTGCAACATCTACGTTATTTTCCACACTCCTTATCTTTATATATTAATACATATATATCTGACCTGGTGTTCCTATTAATACGAATCTATAAACTCTAACATAAAGTAGACTTCGTCCCCTGACCTTTTCTCTACAATACAGTATCCTCTACACTAAAACATTTATTATGAAATCCTATCAACACCTTTTATATGACCCTTAAACTAATTCCTAATTCTCAACTCACAATCAAAACTGATTTCAAGAAACTACCTTTACAAACTCAATCATATATTTCAATAAGTATTTAATATCCCCCAATCTGATCTAAACAAGACAAAGAACTGAATTTACTACTATAACCATATTCCCCAGAATTCACAAACGTTACACTCACCTTTAATGATTTTTTCTGTATTCTCTCTGTAGTTTTCTTTGTGGAAGACACATTTGGTTGTGAGTAGTTTGATTCCTTCCTGTGATGTCCTACTGACTTCACTACTGGCCAAAAGACCACCTTTCTCATTTCTCCCCCTATTTATAACCTTTTTCCACTTCTAAGTTTTACTTGTTTTGTTGTTTGTCGTTTTACTTAATGCTCCTTGCCTTGTAATGTTGTAATGTGGTTTTATGCACATTCTACATAATTCGCTTTACCATGACAATTCTTATTCTAAACATTTCCTTCCTTCACTAACATAAGCTAAACCTAGTGACCTACTAAAACTAACATAACTAAAGTGGATTCAGGGAGAGTTTGCAGTAAAGCACCGCCTCCGGGTGATGACTGGGCGGAACGAGGCCAGTTCACAAGCGGTTCAACTGTTTCTACCAGCGGCTGTTTCTGTTTCTGAGGCCTCTATGAAATATAAATCTCTCAGTAAATTGTATTTCCAATGTCAAGGTTTTTTAAACTGGTAATTATAAATCGATTGACAAATTCAGTAACTAATGTTAAATCAAATTACTTTTGATTGATTTGTAAGTGATTTATTCATTTTGTGACCAGTGGGATGTTAGTGATAAGCCCTCGAAAGAACGTCAAACTCTCCCACCATTTCGAGGGTCACTCTTTTTGAAGTGACCTTTCTCAACAGCTGAGTCTTCAGTATTCCTGGATTATCCACCAATACACGTTTGTAAGCATTTACAACACACTGTCTCATATCGCTACGTATAGCTTTGCCCTTTTTGTTTCTTGTCACTGGAGAAAGGTTTTCCATAACTATAAATTAACTATTAAAATGGTTTACTTATTATATTACACCTAGTTCTACTCCAATATTACATTATACTAGTGGCTTTTAGGGGCAATAGCCTCTATGTATATGCTTTATTTCTAGGAGCAATACCTCTTCATGATGGCCGACCTTTGCGAGGTGGTCTTCCAGCGTTATTCAATACAGTAAAAGAGTACAGTTGAAATAATTTTATAATGTGATTAATCATATAGCGCAAGCTTTGATTTTAATTCTCACTTTGAAACAAAAACACAGCTACAATAACAAAGCACATCACAAAACTGCTCATTCAGGCATTCAGGTGTTGTTATGATAACTGAATTTTCCAATTTATATACAATCACCTGTTTTAACACTAAAATCACCTGATTCACACCTACATAATCCCATGCTATTTAAATGGTAATTATTTTATTCCGTAACAAATTTTTGTGATACAATTAACAAAAATAGATATTTTTCCCCAAAACTTCATGCCCAGACCTAAAATGAGACCTCTCCCAGCTTTCTACGACCTACCGTTCGCTCACAATTTTGTTTGCAAATTTGGGTTTACGGAATTAGATATATAGATACAACTCGAAAACCACTAAAACACATTAAAAACGAAAATGCAAGCAATGCACGCACTCGTACATACAATGACATTCGCGACTGAGACACCACTGTGAAGCAGCCGTATGCGTCAAAGAATGACACATCCCGATCACGTGAATAACACCGTGTGATTGGCTCCTACCCAGCGAGCACGTGCAACCTCACCACTGGTAGGAGGAGCTTTACTGCAAACTCTCCCTGACTCCACTTTAAGTGACTCCTTACACTAAATAGTGAGTTTTAGAGTTCGGAAAGTTTTAATTAAATGGTAGTTTTTGAGATCATTTAAAATACTGATAAATTTTGTATCGCTTCATAATTATATGTCTATTACTTAAAAGTATAATATTTATTTTGTTTCAGATACCTATTATTGATGTTCCCGAGTTTGGTAGTCTAAGTGCAGTTACTGCATATGACAAATTAAAAATTCAGAGCCAAAATGATAAAGATAAGTTACTGGAAGCTAAAGAAATGGTGTATTTGAAAGGCTTCTATGATGGGGTAAGCCATTATTCTTTTAATAAATTATTATGAGTTAGATTAATTGTTGTCAAATCTTATAGGGGTGATTGTAAAATTCTTAACTTTGAAATATAAAATATTTTAAATTTCTTTGTTTTTACGTTACAGCCAAAAAATAAGGCGTTGTGAACGTATATACTATAGAGAGAAATTTTATGGAATACCTTCCTTATTGAAGTGATAACTTCTATTGGCCCGTTAGGCACTTTCGACTTGGCTATGTTTTCGAAATCTCGCGTCACGCCAGATTTCTCGCGAGATCTTGCATCACGCCAGATTTCCCGCGAGATCTCGCGTCACGCCAGATTTCTCGCGAGATCTTGCATCACGCCAGATTTCCCGTGAGATCTCGCATCACGCCAGATTTCTCGCGAGATCTCGCGTCACGCTTTTGTTTAGACACAAGTCAGATCGTGGAGAGGGAATATTATTAATACATTATTTACATTTATTAGCATAGCAATCAAATTAACACATAAGAATTAGTTAATATAATATAACAGCTGATTTCGCCCATCATCTGTAATTCTTTAACAAAACCCAGCGTAGATTATATTTTGGGCTTATGTTTACAACTTCAACCATTAAAATTTCTTGTGATGTTAATTTTCTTATATATTAGTTATACAACTAATGTAGGCTTCTATAACTATAAGTTATATGGGCTTCTACACGTTATAAGATTTGCTTTGGGGTTATAAACTGTATATAAAACTAACCTTTGATCATCAATATATTCGTTTATACAAATTTAAAGAAGGATACCTACTGTTTAACTTCGCAAACATTCGTACATCTTTGTATAACATATTTGATTATTAATTTCTTTACTGTAATATTAACAACTTCTAAATCATTTGATCTATCAATATGAAATAAAAGGTAACTAAAAGATAATATTTTTACCTTTCTTTAAATATATAATAACGGATATAAATAAACAATTTGAACAAATAGGCCTACAGTTTTATAATCCTTATAATTGTACACATTTACCGAGTTAAAAATCCCCGTAGTCATAGAAGTTATCACTTCCAACGTGTGGTCTTAAGCACACCCAGTTAATTTTTTTTTATTAAACTTTAAAATGTCCTATCAAAATTTTTACAAGCACTACTTTCCAACATCGCTATAATCAGTCAATATATTGAGGGTAGGATGTACAGTAATGCACACATGCTTGTGGAACACAAACAAAAAGAAATAGCAAGATCGGGCTAAAAGTACATTAAAGCACAATTCTTAAGCTACAAAATCATATATTTATTTTTCAACATAGTCACATTTAAGACTAACACATTTCTCCCAATGTGTAACAAGTTTTTTCATTCCGTCACTGAAAAATTCTTCCGACTTCTTTCGAATCAAGGACTTGATAGCTGCTTTCACCTCATTGTCCAAGGTGGATTGATTACCCTTGAGGTCTCTCTTGAGTAGAGGAAAAAATAAAAATCATAAGGCACATTGGTGGAGTAAGGGGGGTGCGGAATCGGTTGAAACTGCAGGTTTCGCAGAGCCTCTTCAGTTACGCGCGAGGTGTGTGGACAAGCGTTGTCAAGTTGCAAGATTAATGGCACCAGACTGCCTCTAACACGACAAACTCAACGTCGGAGATATTTTTCAGTCTCTACATACCGAGAAGAATTTACCATTGCACCTCGTTTCAGATAAACTCCAGGTCATAAAGCTTTTCCAGGCTTGCAACCACGAAATTTATTACCCATCGATTTACAGTATTTTTTTTTTTTTTTGCCCACGGATTGGAGAATTTGTCAATTAATTTAGTAATTTAATTAAGACCAGCTTTTTTGTCTTATATCTAATTCGAAAATCACTTGGTGATTACCGCGGTTTCGGGTAACCTAAGTACCCATCTTCAGATCACAGAAATAATTAAATCAATCCCTTCATTAGGTCGTCAAATACATTAAAGTTACTACACAAAACAAAAATTACAAAAACGTGTCACGAAACATATTAAAATACTTTTTTTAAAAACATGGATTAGGCCTAATCACGCTAACCGGTCACAGTAAAACGTTTAATACGACTGCCATGGCGAGGTTTAGAGTATATCTATTTCCTTTGCCTTAGTCCTTATCATTATTTGGTTGAGAAGCGTTACAACCCTGCAATTTTATCAACGTGTCGAACACAATATTCACCGGGAAGGAAACCTTGTCGTTTAACAGGTATTTATTTTCTGTTTTTACCACTTTATAAATAGCAAACTGTAACGTGCTGCCTCCTTGCGAGCCGTTTACAAAACAAATTTATTAATAATATATAAAAAAAATCTTTTTCTATGTAACAATTACTTGTGCTCTCATATCCTCAATTTATATAACTCACTATATTAATTAATTATATTTTAATTCAATAAATCGTTATTCCCTTAACCACAACAAAAACAATCAAACATAACCCCAAAATTGAAAATACGTTATAGCATCGTCAGATCTGTGCTTGTCACAGCTGACGATTAAATCTTTGTTACATATGATCGATTTAACATCTGTGCGTACAGTTGGCAAACTACGGGGCAACTCGTCTTAGAAGCATGAAATCTGTGTTCTACACACAGAAACCATGCCGCCAAAATCCGTTGCTGCGGCCGCACAACCGACGCCATTTTGTTTCACCTTAACTCTACACTGAATTTATTTTCTTTTATCGGTTCATATTTACCATTAAGTACTTTACCAGGAAGTGAAAGGACTCAAATCAACGAAACATAATAGTTGGCATTAACATTTACTCCTCCATCTCTAAACTGATCAAATTACACAACAAAATAAATTGACCTGGCAAACCATATTTAAAAAACACATCGCAATCATTCATCCACTCATTCAAGAATCTAAGTTCTAACATACAAGAAATTATATATTATTTACAATATTTATGAATGCAGATCTTTTTAAGTTACTTATTTTAATGGTTTACTTACGTACGTTTTTTATCAATTTTATAAATTTATAGTGCACTTTTAAACTACGAAACAAAGAATTAATTTAATTTAACACAACATCTTTTCTTTATGCAAAAATCTTTATGGAAACAGTTTTATAGTTTTTTATACTTAGCCTCATTCGACACTGTTCTTTCTTTATCGATGCACTGATCTAATTCACTCCGAAACACTGTTCAGCTTTCTATAAGCTACCATCTCTGGTCAGCCATTTTAGTACATTTTCAAGGCACGCTTGTCCTTGAAATTTACAAACTCAATAACTTCGACTAACTTTGTCCAATTTTCACCGTTTTACATTTTTTCGTGAATACACTGTCTCTACTACTGTTTAACACAACTTAAACCGTATTTCCTACAGAAATACTGCAAACTCCATACTTATGGAAGCATTGCTCTCAACACACCAGAAATAGGTCTGTACTGCTCGACGACTCTTAAGCAAGTGGGACCCACGCTTTGCTTGAAGCTGTGACTGGCGTCATCTCACGTGATTGATCTCTACCAATCATAGATGTCTTCTTATTTTATATTGAACCCGTTTCGAGGCTAAATGTCTGTTTTACTCCATTCTGCATCCCGATGTTGAGGCTATTTTCTTATGACGTTATTTCCTTACATTCAAAACCTATCTAAATTCTTTGTTTCTTATAACTTTATGATTTTTCTTTTTTAACAATTTCTTATGAATTAATTATGATAAAATAAACTTGTCTGCATTCTCCTTTGGATTTCTATGTTAATTATTTTTATATAAATGTGATTTTAATTAAGCCTAATTCATCTAAAATTTGCAATACCCCTCCCTTTACGTTACACCCTTTTATGTTATATTAATTCCCTTAAACTCACATATATTACAAAGCTCTTCCCATGAGTCCATATAGCGGCCCTTCTTACATACATGTAGTATGTCCATGTTTTGGGAAAAATCTGTATAACCATGGTCGTTATTTATTAGATGTAAAATTAGAACCTGGCTTCTTTTTGGTAAGTGTTCCTTAACCCTCAAAGTGGCAGACTGCAGTTTTGACTGCAGTCTCTCAGGGGCAACGCAACCCGCTCGAACCTTTGCGAGAATTTGCACAATCGATCATTATATCCACTTAAAATGATTTAATCGTAATAAAACCGGTACCGTTGGAAAGGTAATGAATTAAACTATAATTTTTGTATTTACAACTTTTTTGTAGAACACATATTTACATACGTAATCACTGTTTCAAAATTGTAGTACCTAAATCACCTATGATTCACGCGTCAATGAACGCCGTATACTGTCAAGACTTTGTCTCATTTTCAACGGTCTGTAATTCCTCACAGAAGTTATTTATGAAGAAGATCATTACAGCATTGAATTTAGCAGACGATTCTGTTTCAAACTGTGTCTTCAAATCACATGTTACTCTGAAAACAGCTGTTCTATAGGATTTACGGTAAAAGCTTGTAATTGGTCATATATATTTGGCCAATACGCAAGCCTGTTTAGAATCGATTCTTACAGTCTTATTCGATATATCCCTAAAATGTACAATATATGGTTATAAACAGAAATCTTCACAGTTTTTATCTATGTAAAATTCTATACATTTAGATCTCATAGGTTGGTATAACAAAGCTTTAAAAGTGAACACAATTCATTGAACGCCAGCCGTCTAGTTGACTTCATTTGTTGACATTTGTTTTGTGTTATTTTATGGTTATTACAGTTTATAAAATAGTGTTATATTGTGTTTTAGTTATAAATAAATAAGTTTAGATTGTGTTTGAGTGAAATTGGGCTTTTAACGGTGTTGTAATAAAACGGTAAGTTTATAAATAACATAGGCTATAGAAATTTAAGTTTTAGGTTATTGCCGATTTGAGGTTTTTGAATTTTCATTACAAAATGTAAAGTTATTTGAAACTGGGTAGAATGCTATTCGATTCTACATTTCATTCTGGAATTTTTGGTATAAAAAAAACATTGTTTGGTAAAAAATATGTTGTTCTAGGCTAGTCACTTGAAATTAGTCAAGATTTGCAGGTTATGTAGTAAAAGCGTTCAAAATGTTATTTTGAACTAAAATTTGTGAAATTGAAATATATTTTTACATATTTCTATTTAGAACTAAATTATAAAACTTTTGTGTATTTTGAAAAAAATTACAAAAATGTTTTACTATTTTTTATGTAGGCATAAAGTTCTTTTTTTTCCTTCCGTTTCTGAACATTTTTCGCTTTCTAAGCTAACAACTTTTACAATTTCAAAAGAAACTAATTTTTAGTGGCATATTTGAATTCTTTGAAGTTTCTTCTACAAAAAAGCTATGGAACACTTTTGGATTGGGGTTCATTTACTATTTTTGGCGAATTTTTAAAAATATGCTTGCAAAGCGCTATAAACGGGCTTTTCAATTTGAGCTTAACCATGCCAGTTCTAGGGTTAAACCGTTTTATAAAAGGACGTCCTGTTTGACCTACGTAATAACTCGGGTAATCATTACAGGATAGTTTGTAGATTCCTGTTTGTTGTGTTGATGCAAGCTTTTTGTTAGTAGGTCTGTTCAATATAGACTCAAGTTTGTTGGACGTTTTGAACGTGGTGACGACATCATTTTTGACATCTCGTTACTTAAGGTGATGTTCAGCATGGATACCTACTTCCTCCCTTTTTGTCAAAGATTATATTCGAGCTAAATAATAGTTTGTCATTCAACACACATTTGTGGGCCCTGATTTAACTGCCGATAGAAGGTTATGATGGTTCTACGAAAAGCTGTGTCATAAAAAATGTTCAAATTAAATGTGCATAGTTTTTACTGATTCTGATTTTTCAAAGTTGGCAGGTATGCTTGTGTCAGCACATGTCATATAGTTTAGACTTTAGAAGTATTTATTATTAAACTTAACCTAAAAGCTACCCAAGTGACATATTATTATAGACTATACGTATGGAAAAAACTGTATGCAAATCAGATAAGTTGTTCTTGAGTAATAAACAGTAACATGTTATATTTAAATTGAAAAATTTATACAAATATGTATACCTTCTTTTTCTACATGAGGAAGAGTGATAAAAAGAAGGATTTCATAGTTTATTACAAATGTTTATAACTTGAATCTATAATATGATTTCTAGGTAATGTTGGTTGGGAAATATCAAGGTAAGAAAATTCAAGATGTGAAGAAAGCATTTCAGAAAGACCTTGTTGATAGCGGAGAAGCGATAATATACTATGAACCTGAGAAACAGATCATCTCCAGGTTAGCAGATATTTAATAATAAAATATCTAAACAGTTTATTCTAAATTTCTAAGATTTAAAAATAACTAAAATTTAACAGAAGTCCCGATTAATCTAACATCAAACTTTGACCATTCTGTGAGAAGTACTGAATGCAAATTTGAGCATGAAGTTGTTGAGCAGTTGATCTGCCATGCACACCACTTATAGTTGTTGGTTTCATACTAAGTAGAAGTATTTCAATTCAGTGATTTGCCTTTTACGTATGATATTGCAAATATTTTGTCTTTTAACTCTAATCATAAAAAATAGTTTAAAACTGTCACCAATAATAATTAACACCAGTATTATTAATATTTCTTCAGGAAATAACTTAATCCTATGTAAACTATATATAAAATGTGGAAACAATGTGTCTAACAGTCTTATTAAGCTGAAAATTTGTAGAAATTTTATAAACACCAGCAAAGCCATCATCAATATCAGGACTGATTACATTAAATTCAAGTTGAAGGTTTCACACATAGTCCGGGTTTGGAAAAATGCAATTGTATTATCCTTTTTTCTACTGTACAACTTGAAAATCTTAATAATAAAGGGTATTATTTTTATTGTACTTTAAAAATGTACTTATAATAATTATATGCAAGTACAGTAAAGTCTAAGTAATGATACAGACATTATCGAACTATTATCAAGTTTTACAGAATTCACAGTTCTTTGCCAAATGTTATAAACATGTTTGTTTTATTACCAACTTTCTCATCTTTCCAATCTTTTTAATGCATCTTATTTCATTTTAATTGTTCTTTTAATTGGTTTCATTCCCCTCTCCTGCCCCAACACTAAGCTCTATAAAAAAGACACGTTTTATTAGAACAGTTATGTTACTCAAACAGCATACAACTCACTGTTGTGGAATGAATCAAGTATTTCCTGCAGTGTTTTTATGTTTCTGTCATAAATGTAACATAATAAAGAGACTGTTTGTTATATACTAGAAGTTATGTCTATGTCACTAACATTCTAATCGGCACTAGAAAGTTTTGTTACTTAAATGGTATTGTGTGTATAAGCACGTGGCCTTTAATTGGATATTGCATATTATTTAATCCTTTATGATACTAAAGGTAGTATTTAATTCTTCATAATACTTTAGTGGATCTGACTATTAGAGCAAGCAGGACGAAAATTATTTTTTAAATTATTTATGACATCATAATTCCCCACTTCGAGGTTTATCATTGAAACTAAGATTATATAAAATCTGGTTCTATAATAAATCAAATTTGTATGCTAATAACTAAATAGAATAATTTTATGCTTTAAAGAGTTGTTACTTTTGCAAGCTTTATTTGACAAGTGTTCTTGTTAGGTCAGGAGATGAATGTGTTGTGGCGTTGTGCAATCAATGGTATCTGGATTATGGAGAACCTTCTTGGAAAGCCAAAGCTGAAAAATGTCTGGAGAATATGAATATGTATCATGACGAGGTTAGGAAAAACTTCAACGCTTCACTTAACTGGCTTCATGAGTATGCTTGTTCACGGACTTACGGATTAGGTATGTTTCTATAACATCATTTGTAAGCTGTAAAGTGCTTCAATTCTTAAAACAGGTAGAAGGTTAAAGGCTAGGTTTTTAGTTTGAGAAAACCTTCTTTTAAATTGATTAATCTGTCATATTGAAATATGTTATTTCTCATCTTCAATGATTGTAATAGCTTGTGGAAATAAAAATAATGCAATTTCTTTTGTAAATCTATAACTGTCTTAGATCAATAGTTTAAATGAGTTGATTGATGGAGTTGTCTAGTTTGGGTTTCCTACAGTTGGAACCTACAATTGCACAGCTTCAAGGCTAGATACTAGCATTCACCTTGTGTGTGTTAGGCTGCTCTCTTGAATTCTGCTGCAGTCTACAAAAAATAAGAAAATTTTGAATGTTACGGTACCCTAAAGACTTCACAAGTCAATCCCTAACAAAAATAAATTATTTCTTACCTTTAGTTATTAAATTACCAAACTGGTCAGATGCTGTTAGTACACCATTAAGTGAAATTCAAATATAATAACAATTTATTTATTGTTATATTTTTTTAAAATTAATACGCCCCTAATACAAAAGTTATAAGCCCTTATTACAATTTAAGAAAGATGATAAAATTCCCCCCTTTTGTACTTTAAAGAAAATTAACCCTTTGTTATTATAAACATGTAAAAGAAAAATCCCTTCCCACAATTAATAGTTACAAAATATTTAATTTAGAGTTAACAATCTGTAAACACAAATAACTGGCAAACATGTGTCATTCAAGTACAACTTTTACAATTGTTGTTATCACAGCAATATCATTTTGTACCAATGATAAAACATTTATTTACAAAGTTTAAACAGATAAATATTACAATACAATGTTATAAATCTTATTTAAAGAAACGATTCATGTTGAAGATTTTGAATTTGTTTGGATCGTGATTGTAAAAACGCTACACTTCTTTGGCATAAAGGGAAGTCATTAAGAAAAATGAACACTTTTGTAAATACAAGCTTAGAAACAGAAATGATAAGGAAAAAGCAAGAGCATGCAAAGCATTGTGATAATTATCCAAAGAATTGAACTTACATATGTGCCACTATCAGGAAAACTGTTACTATAAGTGACATTATTTAATTTTCATATTAAAAGGCAGAATAATGAGAAATTTGAATAAATACTGCTTTATTCTACAACTTGTTTGTCAAATTAAATATAAATCATATACCTGTAGTGATAGTTTTTCACTTATTTGTCTACCCATATTTTATAATTTTTACATAAATATTTTTTCCTACAGCTGTGTCTAAAGTGTTCATTTACTACCTCAGAAACTACCTCAGAACAAGTGATTACTAAGAGCACATAAATTTAAAATATATTGCATACAAATTAACATTGATAACATTATTCTTTATGGCATGACGAACAAAACGGCTGATTCAGGTTTATTATTACCACATCATCCCATTCACTGAACAATAAACATACTCAGCTAACCTCAAATACATTTATTAATTTTATTCAAGCCAATCGGATATAACACTAAAAAAGTAGCCGGTAGTTAGTTGCTTTAGCTAAAAATGTAGCTTTAGACTTGTTGCCTATAAAATCATGAATTATAATATGAAACAAAATATAAAGAGGTAATGTTTAATGTACTGCAAATTATGTAAAAAAGTATTGAATAACATATTGCTCAGATATTTTTCACAAAAAACCAAGGCAATTGTAACATGCTAACCTGTTTTTGAATCTCTCTCACATAATCTAAAAATTAGGAAATATAATGTTTACTGCAGTCGTAGGTCATTTTTAAAGTTTAATTCAAACTAAAAGTGGCTATTCTCGCAAGATATACTTTTCTCTTGTGCGATAAAGATCTACTTTACACTCTTAATATATAAAAAGCTACTTCGGATGTTCGTGTTTCTCACCTTTATTAATTCTACTTGTTAAAATAAATTTTAAATTGGTTATAATTTATTTTTAACTTAACTGGAAAATGAAACAAGTCCAATCCCTTCTGTATTGTAAAAATTATCTAAAGGATTTAGAAACATAGACAACAAAAACTTTTGCACACTATTTTTGACCGCAAAGCAAATATTTTTGACGCAAGTATGCTTGTTGCATCCAGGCGCATAACTTCCCATTTATAGTTTCTTTATTTTTATATTTTTACTAATCTCAATCGCGAATATAACATGATTTCCTTTAAAGCAAAAATGAATGTCACAGATTCATCAGACATTCTAGAAACAACTATGTGGCGTATAATGTCATTGCAAGTTTAATGTTGGCAGTAAATTCAAGCATTTATGGGGCTAGTTAGTCTTGAAATAATTTATTTTTGACTTTTGCTGATGGGTTTATCTGGCATACGAGCAATGAAGATTAAGTATTGTGGATGAGGAGGAGGTTGAAATATGTGCAAAGAATTTTACTAAAATGTAATGCCCTTGTGGAGTAAAATAATTTTTAAATATACCACGAGTTGCTGTTCAGGGTAGGTGAGAAAAAATCAGGGAAAGTCAAGGAATTAATTACCAAAACTCTGTTAATTACCTGTAAAAACACATACAATGTTTTTAGGTATGAAACAATTTGATAATAAAATACACATAAATACTCAGTGAGCACAGCACAATTACTTTTATCAGAATAGTGGAGAATTTCAATCGACAACAAAATGAAATGCAATAGTTGTTGCAGGTCTTACAAAGGGACTAAAAAAAACCATGTGATTTAAAAAAAAAACTTTGTTGCTTAGCTTTATAAGATGAAGTTCTGCATTCTGAAAATGATCATTTTAAACTTACTTAGTTGAGTACATAACGGAGGAGGTTTCTTCAATATCTCTATAACAAAATGTTTAGTTAGTTTCAATAATAACAACTTTCTTTATTTTCAAAAAAGTTATTAGATAATTTATGTTAAAGTGTATGTCCATGTCGCGTAAACGTTTCAATATCAGCTATCCAGATTAAAAGAATTATTTCAATCTATTTTTGCTAGAACTGTTCGGTTGCCAAGTAATTATTTTATAAAATTAGCAAATAAAACTTAGTTGACAATGATTTATTTAATATCACTTATAGAACAAAGCAGGTGAAAGCTTTATAAATTGTAGACTATGTTTCTTTTATTTATTAAATGTTTAATTCTATAATATATTATTGTAAATTATATGTTTTAGTTTTCTAAAGTAAACAGTATTAAAGAGACCTTTCTACTTGATTTTATGTTTTTACTTCCTTAGCTGCTTTTCGTTTTTCTTATTCTTTTTGTTTATTTTTGTTGCATAATATTTATTTTTCTGTAAAATAATTATATATATATATATATTTTTTATTTTTTTTTTTTTAAATAGGCATGTGTTTTTATATTGTTGGCTTGCGGAGTATTTGATAAGTAAACTCTGTTCAACATCTAATTAAAATAAAAAAATGTTATTTGCACCAATGTAATACATGTCTGTTTAGGCACTAAGCTACCTTGGGATGAACAGTGGCTGATTGAATCATTGTCAGATTCAACAATCTACAATGCCTACTATACAGTTGCACACTTACTTCAAGGCGGTACTTTCAAAGGAGAGAAAGGCAACAAACTTGGCATCAAGTAAGTTTCTGTTAATTTAGTATTCATGGGTTTCTTTCAGATTATCTATTATTCTACAAACTTTAGTTACAACTAAGAACGAATGTTTGTGGCTTCTTGCGTAGCTCTGTTCAAGAATCATAAGATAGAATGGATGATAGGATGTACATTCACACACATACATTTACCAGCATAAAAGGAAAGAATTGACTCTAAAATAACTTTTGAATAACTACAGTAATTTAATGTACACAAACTTCATATATTATGCTGTAGTGAAATGTTCATGCACAACCTGTCAGTTCAACCTTCTCCATATATTAAGACTGTTTTTCAAGACCACAATTCCTGATTGAAAAACATAGATTTAATAGGGTGCTTTTTAAACATATCTTTCTTTAAATTTTTAAGCAGAACGTGTTAATTCTGCCCACCAAAACGAATCGTTTTAATCCTGTGGTGAAATAGAATGGCAAATTATTTTAAACAAATGTTTACTTCATGTTAATATCTGAGTTATCTTTTTCCAATCATTTTTACCCATCATTAGTTCGTCAAACACATAAAAAGTTCACGAAACCATAAATCACATGAAACACATTAAAAAACATTTGTCAGGATTAGTCTTGGTCGCAAAATGACCAGTAAAGGCGAAACGTTTAGTCAAGACTGCCATAGTGTGGTTCCACTTGCCCCTTGCCCTAGACCTTATCTCTGATGGGTTGTGATACATTAATATCTTTAAACAATGTTTCACATTTATTTCACGTTTTTTCCAGTAGTTCATTTTGCAGTTATCTCCAGAATGACCTAAAAGTGTTCTTAGCAGGTGACACTGTTATGGATGTTAAAACTAATGCAATAAACAACCAAAATCTTTTTTAACTTTACTGTCAGTACTCGACCCTTTTTGATCCAGCATGATGATACATAACTCTGTCACAACATTAAAAATGCATTACTTGTCAGTATGAGGAGTTTTTCAGTGAAATTTATAAACATATATATATTTACTATTCAAACTATAGAATCGTTGATCATGTTATTTTCTTATACTAATTTCTTTCTTTCTTTTTCTAAAACTTTCTTATTTCATTTTCAGAGCAGAACAGCTAACACCCGAAGTGTGGGATTATATCTTCATACCAAACTCACCATTTCCAAAGGGAACAAAAATTCCAAAGGCTTCCTTAGATGTCATGAAGAGAGAGTTCCTTTATTGGTATCCTGTGGATCTCAGATGTTCTGGCAAAGATTTGATTCAAAACCATTTGACTTTCTTTATCTATATTCACACTGCTATTTGGGCAGACCATGAGGAATTGTGGCCTAAAGGAATAAGGGCAAATGGCCACTTACTTTTAAATTCATCAAAGGTAAAAAAAAACAGTAACTTCCCTGCTTTTTATTTCAATTAAAATTCTTTTTATTTCATTTTCTGTAAGTGTTGCAACCATTGATTATAAGAAAAATCAGGTCAGTAAAAAAGTTAAGGAATAGCCATTCTGTTTTAGAATATTTGATTAGAAAAAGTAAATCATTACAAAAGATAAACACATTAGTTTTAATGAAAAAAGACAAATTAAGGCTAGTATTTACAATATGAATTTTTGTTGTATTTAGATGTCAAAATCAGAAGGGAACTTCTTAACATTAACTGAAGCAGTTCAAAAGTTCAGTGCTGATGGAATGCGTCTCTGCTTAGCCGATTCAGGAGATTCTGTAGAGGATGCAAACTTTGTAGAAAGCATGGCAGATGCAGGTTAATATTTTATTGTACACATTCATTGGAATTAATTCAACAGATTTGATTTTAATATTATCAGCAGCCATTGTGATAAGTTGAAAACCCAACATTTATTTTATGATACAAATTGAAGCTCATTTTTGTCATTGCTCCTCCAGTGACTATCACAAGTATGTGTCCACCAACCAGACTACTTCTTGTACAACCAATGGTATTACTAATGGGTGTTTAATGTATTAATTAAGTAAGACAAGTTTAATATACAGTACCTGTTCATAATGACAGCACATGACTAATGAAATGACAAAAAACTAATGACTATTTTAACACAGGATAGATCTGGTCCCTGTTTTAATAAAAATGTAAGTCTTTGTGTAATTTCCAATAAGAGTAATTTCATTTTTGATAATTGTCATTCATAATCAGTCATTGAATTCATACATTACAAGACCTAATTTTTACATTAATAATGTTAATAGTTTTTGGTGTGATCTTAGTTTATTCACATAGTAATTAGTAGAATTACTGAGTAATTAGTAGAGTTGTATTAGAGAGTAATTAATTGTATTGTTAGAACTTCTAACAATACAAAATTTAACACTTATCCTCTGAGGATAGGTTTTTTATTTATTTTTTTTATTTCAATTTTAATCTATAGATTAAGTAAGTAATACAATGATGCTAGGTGAGAATATTTCCTTATTTTTACACAGGATAAACTTTGTGATAGTAAAGGAAACTATAATATTATGACTTGTTAACTCATTAAATTAAAGTCTAATAACTTAATGTTTGTGAACGACTTTACCTAACGTTTTTGACAAATTCGTTAAAATTTACCATTACATATAGAAATTTTGAAAGGCAAAGCATTTAACAGTGTAGTCTTCTATTTGCAAAGCATAACAATACACTCTACAATACTTCTACTCATTACTTGAATATAAATGTATGCATTAATAATTGTTGATATGATTACAATATAACCATTTTCCGTCTAAGAAATTCAAAATTTATTTAAATGTACTTTAATGTTTATGCAGGTATTCTTCGTTTATACACATTCATAGAATGGGTTAAAGAAACTATTAGCACAAAAAACAGCTTCCGCACTGGACCTGCTGATTCTTACTTAGATAGAGTCTTTCTCAGGTTTGTGTCTTTATTTATTTTGACAAGTGTAGTAGTCAACAAATATGAGTTCTGTTTGATTGATATTTGGAAGTTTAAGTATTTACATTAGAACAAGGATGACAAACTAGTGTTCTGTGGGGGTATATTTCGTCTGACCAAAGCTGGGTTACTGAAATTTAGATTATTATTATTATAATTCTTTCTAGTTTAGTAAAAGTAATCTGTTGATGATAAATTACATATTGTTAGATTTTAAATGAAACATGTATGCTAAAGGATGCACCCACTCTTTGTGAGAACTTATTTATTTATAGTAGGATAGTATTACTTTGAATTTTATTTACAACCAAACAAAACTAAATATATCTTACTTAATTTTAAGCTTAACCCTTTGCACTCTGGTAGGATTTTTAATAAAAATCCTCTGGGCTCGGATGGCCAGTAGTGCTGGCCACAGTCATTTCTTTATCAAGTCTGAATTGTTTTTGCAAGCTACGTTCCTCTCAGCTCGGATGGCCAACAGTACTGGACAAGGTAAAATCCCTCGATCGCCCGGATGGCCAGCAGGACTGGCCACACAAATGATCTGCATTAATTTATTTTTAGTAGTTTTATTTTGTCTGGATTGTGCTGAAATCTAGAGTCCAAATCTTAATCTAATTAATTCCCACTTTTTTTCTGGTCTGTGTTGTATCAAAACGTAGCAATATTCGTTACATTATAACCTTACCAGCAGTTTAGTTTTAGGTTGCGGTGGTCTAGGCTAGTGTTTTTAAAGTTAGAAGTAATTTAATACAACAAAAGTTAATTAGTTTCTTATAGGTTTAAAGTGTTTTTTTTGTTAACAAGTTCTTAATTTTATTTTATTTTAAATTACCTAAAAATGTTGTTCGATAAGTTGTATACAATGGACCCAATGTTTTATTTTATTCATTAAAATATATTATAACTATATATTTACAGCTAAACCAAAAACTCACCAATAACAATATATCTACTTTATTGTCTGGCAAAATAAAAGACTTACTAAAAGCCCACGATTTTGTTAAACAAGAAATAAATACCCACTAACAACATTTCAGATTGTAGAAAAAAATAATTCAGAGCTGTTGACGCCGCAAGGTCAAATTAGCGGCATAGCTGACAACAGTATCGTAAGCGGCCAGTCAGGCTGGCCATCCGAGCTGTGAGGATGTCTAATTCGATAAATATTCAGAGCTGATTGAGAATATCATACGACCAGCAGTACTGGCCAACCAAGTGCAAAGGGTTAATAATAATACTACCCCAATAATTTTACCCCAAGCTAGTATTAGATGATCAAATTGTTGAGTTTGTGTCAACAATTAAATTCTTAAAGCTTACACTTGATAGGCTTACTTTGGAAGATCACATGAACGAACTGTGTGAAAAAATCAGTTCAGTGGTCGTCTTACTCAGATCTCTGGCTTAGTTTTGATAATTGCATACTTTAAAATAGGATTCTGGGGGAATTCCACTAATCATATGACCCAAAGGGTCTTTCATCTCCAGAAGCAAGCTGTAAGAATTTTAGTTCATTAGATTTTTTTTTTTTTTGGGGGTTTAAAGATGAAAAACCTGGGTGGTTATCATTGCCTCAATTAGTTCATTTGAGCCGCCAAGATTCTTGCAGGAATATATTTTTTTAAACTGTGTATTCTAACTTTCACGTGTATGTACATTTTATAATTAGTTTATTTAATCAGAGAATCGTTTAGACAATGTATATTTGGCAAATGTATCCAAAATTAGGTATTCATTACCTATTCAGTCTTAGATAGATTAACCATCTTAGGCCTAAACTAATTTATTTTTTAATATTTTTTAATCGGCCTACATTCTTAAAAGTTCCTTCAATTAAATTGTATGTTTTAGGTTAAGACAAAATCAAATCAATAACATCTCAGCAACCAGATATATAAGTTAATTTAATTACAAACCCAGTTATTTTAATCAGGTCAACCTGTGCAATTGTCCTAACCACAACCATTTTGTTACTGAAGAAAAACCGGTGTAAATTGCACAGGTCCCTTGAATTCTCTTCAATATTTTAATCCATTGACATACAGTACTTCCAGATTATCTATATTCTTATAGATACTAAATGTCCGCATAACCTCTCATAAGAAGCTTATATTTTTAGATATTAAATTTATAAAAACATATGAGTCTTTATTACTCAAGAAAATATAAATTACCCACCCATGAAAGATTTTTCATATGTTGTAATTTTTATATCAGCCCTAACATAGACCAAAATATACCTCTTTATAAAATTAGTGTACATAGAAATTGAAACTACGAGTAATTACCAAACCTTAAACTTAACCAAGAAGTGGCTACTCTTTCATTATTTAATTAAACGCTTAAGGGTCTGCTCCAGTAAACGAGAAAGCAACCGGAAACGCAACCGCTTCTCACTGTATCCCTATCTAAACAGTGCAATTTCTTGCAGCTGAACGCTTTGACATTGCCTCATTTCAAACCATTTTATAAGTCTAACTTTTGTAATTGATTGTTGAAAAAAAAACTGAGTATTCTTTATAAAATTTTGGATCCGGCTTGCAAATTATTTTTCATTATAATTTTTTTATTGTGTTAGGAAAAAAATTCAAACTTTGTACTTACAAAATGTCAATTGCATAACAAATCAAAAGCATTTAAAAAAATTTAAATTGCAAGATGGATGCGTATTGTGACTGTGATTAAAATGAGACTTTGCAAACAATTTTATGATAAAAAGTAAACGAAATAAATGGTTTGAAATTAAACATTGCTCTTATGGGATAAAAATCCAAGATGACCGCCACTACAGCAGACCCTTAAGAATTAAAAACTAGTCAAACTACATATCTTTGTTGTTCAATTACACATCTATACTTTATCAAGTGGCTAAAAAATGTGCGTAGTGTTTATTTTAAAGTTACAATATATTCAACCTGTTCTACAAATGTGATATTCAATAAAGAAAAGTTTTGTATTTGGCAGTGAAATGAATCTGAAGACCCAAGAGACTGATGACAACTACAGTAAAATGTTGTTCAAGGAAGCTCTAAGGACAGGTTTCTTTGAGATGCAAGCTGTGCGTGACAAGTACAGAGAACTAAGTCAAGTAGATGGTGGAATGCATCAAGACTTAATTCTAAGGCAAGTTCTAGTCTATTTTGTTTGAATTTCATCAGTTGCACTAATTTATTAAAATTTGGAGGGGGGTAGTAGTTTGTTTGCTAAAGCTCCATTTAAAGAGGGGGGGGGGGAGTTTGTTTGCTAAAACTTCATTTTAATTCTGTCTGGTGTGATTTTATTACAATATTAAAGAACTTATTCATGCCCGTAGTAACATGTTTTTTTTTTTTTTGTAATTAATGCATATTACACCCACAACAGATCAAAACTAAAAAAATTTTTATTTTATTGAGAAAATTCTTGCATATTTTTTCAGATTCAATAGGCTACTTTAAACCGTTGTTTATTCTTTTTGTTTATCTAATAGTTTTTTCTTGGAATTGCCTTTTCTTATTTACTGATAATAGTTTTGAGGTGTTAAAATGGAGTAATAGAAATACAAACCAGCAATGATTTAAAATTTTCTAAAATGTAAATTTATATAGACAAAGTATTCAGCGTGGGGTACAAAACCCAATTCAAACGAAGAATATTAAATATTACTTAGTCTGTAAATATTACTGAAAGTTATTTACTGAACATTCATAAAGTTTAAATGCACTATAACAGGACAGTGTAAACAAAATGATACTTTCATTTATATATGCAGTAGAGCTGCGGTCATCCAAGCCCCGACTAGCCAAGTTCCAGGTTAACCGAGGTAGTCAAAAATACAAAATAAAAGATTGGAAGTTCGGTTTGTGGTAGATGTATGCGTTACAGCAACCACGCATATAGCGGCTACTGTACTGTACTGTACTTATATTAGTCACATACTGTTTCGTCAAAAATGGTTCCGGTAAATAAAACACACAGTTTTTAATCATTTTTAAATACAGTAATTCCTATGCCTTGCTAATCATCAATACAATTTTGTTAATGCTTTTTCACAAAATGTCATGTTATTCAATAAAACTCAAACTGGGTGTGTTACGATAATATACAGTGTAAACCAGTTAAACCAGTAGTGTAAAAATATAAACGGTGGACGATCGAGCGAGACCCGTTAAACAGAAAACATTTATAGACTTCTTCAATAAATAATTTTTCCTGGAACATGTACTGTAGCCTGTGTATGTCTTTTTATTATTTTGTATGTCTTTTTATCATTTTGTATGTCTTTTTATCATTTTGTATGTCTTTTTATCATTTTGTATTTGTAATTTAATTTAAATGTTAATTTTTCATTTGATAATACGGTAGATGCCTGATTTCACCAGTTTACCATTCATTTCCCTCTATGTTTTTGACAGAATCTGTGTTATCCTAGTCTTCGCTTATCCAAATTACCCGAGGTATCCTCGATCCACATTACCCTTGATAATCGAGGTTCTACTGTACTTTTTAATTTCATTAAAAAACCTAGCAAAATGTTTGTACTACAGCTGTATTTTATAATTTAGGCCTACTTATCAGCGTCAAAGCATCCTTAGAAAATGTAGATCTTCTGGACTGGATTGCTCCGTATGAAGCCGTTGATCGTCCGTTATGTTCAAAATATCTTGGTGGGTGCTAAGAACTGCTAAGTTGTTCAATCTTTTCTGTTCCACAGTTGCTCAGATATTTTTTCAAATGTCAAAGACTACTAAACAATCGTTCAGCTGATACTGATGTAACTTTCACAACTTGAAGAAGCATTATACACTTAACAAGTTCAGATAATATTTCTTTTACACTGGGTTCTACTAAAAGATACTTTCTTATATTGTTTCTTTGCCTAGCTGTGTCACTTAACATTGTAAGATGTAAATGCAGCCTGTCAGTTCAAGATAGTTTTGAAGAAACTCTGTATATTGTACAAAACTTGTTTCACGTTTGTTTACTTATAACAAGCTCTCTTTTTCTACTGCTATAACTCTTGATTAGCCTGCTAATTCGAACCTGTTGGTGATGCAAGATTTCACAAACATCAATGTAAGTAACTTTGAAATATTCCTTTGAGGTGGTGAAATCATGAGGTGCGCTAGTTTCATTGTTTTCAAATCATTTTGGAATACAGCATTTCCGTAGAAGCTCAGGCTCTTCGACTTGCGAGGGTTTTTCTTTTAAACAAAGTTGCCACCATGCCTTTCTTCTAATATACTAATTAAGCCTTTAAACAGTTCAGTTACAATTAAATGTGGGCGCTGAATTTTCCAATTTATTTCTATTACATTCATTAAATGACAGTAAAGGTTTAAAAAGAAATAAGTCTTAAACTAACACATTGATTCAAAAGAGCCTGCACATTTATAACCTGCTTCAGTCGTAACTATAGAAGAAAATGTTTCAAGGAACTCTACAAGATTATTGTCGTTTTTCAATATCTGCTGTACACTGGAAGCTCTCAAAGGGCAAAGCGAAGTAGTTCAGCTTGATCATTGGTACTAGCACAGCTTAGGCTTCTAAACATTTCTATCCTTTTATGGGATTCCCAAACTGCATTTATCAAGTCTTTGGCTAAAGTCATAATGTCATTCACGCACGAAAGATAACAAAGGCTGGCTTCAGCTGTTAAGTTTATGCTATGTATAGTGCATATAAAAAGCCTTGGCCTGTACATCTTTTGTAGTCCTATTTCCGCTCATATTAGAAGCACCGTCCTCAACAATATTGAACAGAGTTTCAGACTTGGTGTTAGGAGTGTCATACAAGCCAATGAAGTCTTCATTGGTGATTAAATTGTTATTTACAGTTTGGACTCAAAATGATACTTGTTCACGAATAGACACAGCACATGTTTCATCCACCATTATAGAAAAATGCTATCTAACACCGAGTGCTAATTAGATAGACCTAATACATCAATTATTTCATTTCATATATCGTGGGAGAACGCCTTATATGCTGAACATACCAATCAGTCTTTTAACTCATGCACATCTTCTTTCCTCAGTTCTAAAAACTGCAAACTAATTTTAGTTGCCATCCTTATGATCTCTAATGGCTAACCCTTGTCTTCGCATATAGTAAAAATGGCCTCAAGAGCTAAACTGACTTTCTTCAAATCATCGTTCATTTAACTGAATTGCTGCACTATGGTAAAGATGACAATTAATTACAGTATACCTTCATTATGCGCATCCGTATTTTCATGTATATGAAACTTTTCCATGCCTTTTTTCAGTTGGAAAAACCAACAGAAGTAAATGCTTTCTTAGAACTAATATATGTCTTCTGCCTCGTTGCAGGTTTTACAAAATACCTGTAAAATCTGGGATCTAACAATGTGTACTTGGTCAACCATGACTTCTGAAAGAATCTTCCTTATGACCGGTGATTTTTTTTCGGCTGTGAACAGCTCTTGACCGATGTTAAAACCGTTGGTACCAGTACCAGGGTTGTAATCTCGTTAATGTCAACATTAAACCGCCTTTACAAATAAACTTATCCATTACATTAGACGTAAGCAAACATTGATACAGTAAACAGAGTCCTCAATAACAGCAAAAGAACACGCAACACAAATTGTATAGAAGTACTCTTACAGTAATGAGATAACAGATAGCAACAATTGGTAAGAGGTTATGTCGCGAACTGTAACTGTGCAATGCACTAGCAGAACTGACAACTGAGGCCAGTGGTACAGAGCGGGTGAGCTTGACTCATAATTTAAATGGCCAGCTGACGGTGGTAAGATGTTTTTGTAGGTGGTGACTTGCTGTGTCTAGCTCAAGCTGTACTAGTCACCATAAAAACATTTGCCTACACTGTCAAACCGGGCAAAGCTACTCACTGTAGGTGCATTACAACAATCAAGTGTATTTTTGGAAGGCTCGAGCCCACCCAAACCCCATGGAGAATGCGTCACTGTATTTTATTCATTGTATGTTAAGTGGTATAGCTGATTTGAGGTATTGTTTAAAATTATAATCACTCTGTGAAGTGCAAATACGATTTTCAGCATTGCGCTGAATATGCATTTATTCCGACAGTGAGCGAAGTGGAATATTTGCTTAATTAATTGGAAGTCTTCATTTTTGCAATATCCGAAGTAAACATTGATTCTGGCTATTGCATAAAAATGAAAATACCCAATCTGCAGAGTGAATATTTGGTTTTACTCATTTCTCGAATTGAGAATTCTGCTTTCATTCAGGAGCCAAAAGCTAAACTAACCTAATGTGTAAGTGCGAGTACTCATTACTTTCGGTATTAAGTAATATCTGAATAGACATTTTACGGAGTGAGTAAAATACAGTGCTCAATAAAAGTTCCGGACTATGTCCGAAATCGGCTGTTTTATTTTCTAAATTTAATAAAACAGATGTTTTTATTTTATGTTTAAAGGTTTATAGAACTGCAAGCTTTACTTCTGTCTCCTATTTGCCCTCACGTTGCTGAACATGTATTCTCACTGCTTGGCAAGGTATGTATGGCTCACTTTATACTTTTGTGTTGGTATTCATTTTCTTTTACTTCTAGGAATGTTCATATATAGGCTAAACAACTCTATAATCAGAGTTGAAATGTTATAACCGGTACCTCAATATAATCTCAATACTGTTAACAAGACTAAATTAATATGTCCTGTTTGTTACTAAAAATGTATTTAAAATTAAACTTAGATTCTCTTTACAACTGTACTTTTTGACGGTAAAAAAGAAGAACATCTCTTTAAGTTCTATCTTTAAAAAGATACATCTGTGGCAAGAATAACCTAAGCCCAGTACCCCCATTGTTTATTTTATGATTTATCAAAATAAAATTATCAAATAATTTAATGTATTTCTCTTGCAATACAATAACCTAAACAAATCCCCAAAGCAGAACACCAAGAGACGGTGCGACATTGTCACAGAATGAAAATGAGGGCTGCAGAAAGATATTGTATAAAATAAACGTTTTCTGCTGGAAATAAACTAAAATTTTGTCTACACCCAGTTAACGACAAGGTTATCGAAAAATAGTTCAAAACAGTTCACTCAATGAAAAGAAAATTTCATGGTTGCAACCCAAAGTATGTGTAAAAAAGAGTACGGCGATCTTCAATAAATTTTTGATTGGCTCCACCATTTCTCGACAAACTGTATCTATTTATACACTTATATATTTACACCAAAACTTACACAGTTTAACTTTGGTAGCATTTGTTCGTTCTGCCCTCGAGGGTCCCCATTTAAATTTCTGGGTTCTTTTGTTCACAGTGTGGATTGCTATTGCTGTGTGCCTTGAAAACATGGCTGCCTTTGATGAGCTTGTTGTTTGCAGAGTTTGTTCAGAAAATAATTGTTTTAAATTTCAAAACTCATAAATTGAGACAGCATACGAGTGCTGCAGTTATGTATAAATCTGCCACCAAGGGAGATTTTATACAATTTTTATTGAACGATGGGCCCGCGGCAAAAAAAAAAGAAAGTGGTGAAGTTGTGACTGATGTTGACCTAATCGGCCTGTCTAGGCCAAGTAACTCATCGACAAACACAGACAAGTAATAAATTAATGGTAATAAATCCTAAGCAATAGCATCCAAAGTTATAAGGAGAATCCAAGAAGATTCAAATGAATCCTTGCAATGTTCAAAGTATAAGAAAATGAAAATTATATATTAAGTATTACACAGAAGTTTAAAGGTACAGTTTATAAAGTACTTTATAGAAATTAAAGTAATTACTAAAAGTTAAATAAAAATAAAGAATTGATCATGTGTGAATTGCTTAGTTGTTAAATTAATTTATTACTAAAGTGCCTGCACTCGCAGAAGGTTTTTCGTCTTAGCATCAATTGTTGCAGAAAGATAAAACACGTTCTGCTTTGGGGAAACAAACTATTACTGCCCAGTACATCAATTGATCAACCATTAATGTTAAAACATTAAAAGTTTCTTAACAGTATGGGGTAACTTTGTATTTTATAAGCTGAAAGTGCTTAGTAGAATATTGTAGAAGTTAAATATAATTCACTTGTTTTAGCTCATTAGACTAACAAACTTTGTCATGAAATTCACCTTGCAATTTATTTACAGAAAGAAAGTATAGTATTGGCAAAATGGCCTACAGGTGGTCTTGTAGATGAAGTTTTGGTGCAATCATCCGCGTACTTAATGGAAGCTGCACATTCTTTCCGACTTCAACATAAAAACTTACTAAATTCAGGAAAGAAAGTTAAAGCCAAATCACAAACATCAGAACAACCGACTCGTGCAACAATATGGGTGGCCAAGACTTTCCCACCTTGGCAGTCTACAGTTCTAACTACTATGAAAGAAATGCATGCTGTGAGTTGATTATTAATTTTACAATACAATTAACTAGAAAAATGTTCTCTGTTGTTGCTTTCGTTTCTTGGTTTTAATTGCTAAAACTTTTTGCAGGTACCTATAAAACATTGTCGAACTTACTGAAATAATCCAACTCAGCTGTCAATAGAGACATGTATACCTTTATAGCTTACCCAAAAATCACTTTGTAATTGATAAAAGAACTTTAATTTGATACAGTTGCGTTGAGCATCAAAATTCAATGCAAAGTAGGAATATCTTCATTTGATATAAAATTCAACCACTCAATCTGCAATGATCTGTGACAAATACCAAAACCAGTATTCACTCGCTATTATTACAGAAAAATTGTATATACAGATGCCGCTCTAATAAAGTGTTGAGACAAATTTCCGTAAATTAGCTTACACCATTATACCCCCATGACCATTTCAATTCTACATCCGAGATGTGTTGTTTAAACTTTATTTAAAAACACAGATGATATTTTCAAGTACAAATTAATTATATATGTTTTTTTATGGTAGAATGTTCAGTGTCTAGTAATTTGAAAAATTAATGGATGCATATGCTCAGTCTTTTTTTCACAAATAACATAACATTAAATGTCACTATTTATTATGTTGTAATATAATAAATTTAATAGTGATTATCTTGGTGTAGGCACTCGACTTGCCTTGAACAAACTTCGATACTAGTAGTACAGAGAAAAATCATATATCCAGAGAACACATTTCCGTAAAAAGTGTTGAGACAAAATTCTGTAAATTAACATACATAATTGTACCCAAATGACCATTTCAATTCTACATCTGAGATGTGTTGCCAGTTCAATGGTAAGGATGTAATAACATTTAACAAACTTCCATTTTTTTTACTAACCAAACTTATTAGAAAAAACAAGAAAATGATTTAGGGTCATTCCAGGTCAAATCAACACAATTTTCATAGACTTTTGGGCATGACTATTTTAAGTTTTGTTGAAATTTTGTATGGAGGTAGTGTTCATACAGATTAAGATAACTACAGAATTTTATTGCAAAATGTCAACCCGTTTGGAAATTATGTTTATATTATAAAGTTTCAATAAATGCCCAAGAACAGCTGTACATAGCGACCGGCATGTATTTTTTATGTACTTCTGTTTTTGGGCATTTTTTTTTTGAACACTTTACATGCGCATAATTTCCAAATGGGTTAACATTTACAACACAATTTTGTATTTTTCTTTAGTCTATATAAAAACTACCACCATAATAAATTTCATCAAATTCTCTGAGAAGGTGAAGTTTTTAAATGTGTTGAGTTGACATTTACTGACCTTTGATTATACAGTTTAACCAAAATTCTTGTATATGAAAATGTAGGTCTTTTAAAATTTGTTTATCCTAATCAAACCGATTATAAAAGTTAAGAAAATAATTATGTTTGACTGAAATTTTTTTATAGGTGTTAATTATTTAAATCAAAAAGTAAAGAGACGGATTTATTTTCTCGTATCAATAAATATTACAATTTTCAAAAGAAATAATCCTCTGCTTCCAAGATAAACAGTAAAAAATAAGACAATTAATTTTAAAAATAATCAGTTATTTGAAATTTTGTAACCATTTATATTATATGTACCACAACAGGTTATGTAATTTTTATAATGTTTTTCAAGCATTTGTCATAATTTATCTATACAAAATATAAACAATGTTTTTATAAAAAAATGTGAATAATACATCATTAACATCTGATTTTAAAAACAGGAAAAGTTATTATGAGTTTAAAATTTGAATTTAAACATAGTTCCTAAGTTCCCACCTCTTATTTTAATCTATTTGAAATCTATTTGTATTTTTCAGTAACTATACTTATATACCATTATGTTGAAAATGTATATATATTTATTTTTAAACGTTTTATTTTTGTGCAGGCAAATGGACACAAGTTTCCGGACAATAAAGAAATTTCCACTGCTTTATTGAGTAAAACTGAGTTAAAGAAGTATAAAAAACAAGTGATGCCGTTTGTCCAAGCGACAAGGGAGAAAGTTTCCGCAACAGGACTGAATGCTCTCAACCTCACTTTAGATTTTGATGAAATGTCAATCTTAGCTTCAAACAAACGTTACTTGGAAAGTACCCTAGATGTAAGTAATGATTTTGTTTTATTATTCTTATGACATTTTGAGTTATTTTTAATATAAATCCCATTATTTATGTGAAAGGCTGCTCACAAATTCCTGCTTTGATTAACTTCTTACTTAGTGGTGATGATCATTTCGCCTATTCGTCAGGCTTTGTCGAATCTTTTGAAAATTAATTGTATTGTTGTAATATACTTTTAAAAAATGGATAACAATTTATAGCGTAAAATGCTGACCCAATGACAGACTAGAGGGCATGTGTACATAGTCCACCTAACATCTAATTTAATGTTAATAAAGTCTGAGTTAATTGTTTTGTGTGATTTGCTTGTGTCTTCAATGTATGTATTTAGTAAAAGTGTAATGTGTTTCAATTTGCAGTAATATTCCATATTTTGACACACATTATAACCATGCAATTCATATTTAATCGGTTTAACTATGCATGGCAATCATGCGAACCGATCATCGCCAGTAACAAATGGAAACAAAACGGTACTGCGAGCAATATTTCACATAAATAAAGGTATTTATTTCTATAATATAACCAGTCTAGTAAGGCTAAACAACAAGAAATCATTATTTTTAGTGCCCCAAACCAATAAAAGCGAAATACTAATGGCATCACTAAAGTATCTGACATAACTGGCTAAAATTCGGCATAATGATAGTTAGTCAGTGCCCAACTACACACCTAAAGTAAAAAAAAACAAATATTTTTGAATATTTAGGGTTGTTAATAGGGGTAAATTGGAGGATCAAAATAGAATTAAAGAATTTATAGATATATAATTTGTTTCTACTTTCTACAGTTTTTTTAGAAAACACTAAAAATCGCTGTCCCCTTTACGCTTTTGTAAAGTAATGCTAAAATAATCAGAAAATTTTCAAAAATAAACTTCCTTAATTCTACATTTAAGGAAAATTGTCAAACCCTGATTTATATAAGTAGAAATATAAAAATATCTTATGCATTATGTATATGAAAGATCAAAATATAACACACTCTAAAGAGCCTAAATTTTGCATAGTGATTCTATTTATGACCCCATAAGATTCACAACAAAAATTTGTAAAATATTCAAATTGTAAAAACTTTAGCCATGAAGTTTTTAGCCATGAATATATAAATTTTGGACTTTGTGTATTAGATTCCTTGATCCACAAAAGTAGATACTTTATGTGTCAAAATCTACATTCCGAAAACTTTATAAAAGAGAATTTAATAAAAACAGAATTTCTGTAAACAGCAAAAATAAAGAAAAAGAGAAGGGCCTAGTAGAGTACATATTGATTCACCAAATTTATATTGTAAATGCATATATTTAAGTTTGTATTGAAAAGAAATTCTTTATGTTATTTTTTATATTATTATTATTTTGACGCTATAGTTACAGTGAATAAATGTAATTTTTGGCACGCAATGGTGCTTTTGAAATATTCTTTTAGGTTTTTATAAATTTGAAACTTTTTTATCTATACAAAAGCTGTTAGTTTTAAAGTAACAAGCATATAATTTAATTATTTTCATTTCTTATTTAGCTAGAAGACTTAGACCTACAGTATTCTACTTGTGATGAAGCTCCCGAACGAGTTAAAGAAGACTGCCGGCCTGGAGCTCCTCATATTACTTTTAAAGATTCGCCACCTGGTGTTAATATACTTCTTATCAATACTCAAGCACACAGTGGTCACTTTACACAAACTGTTTCAATCAAGCCTGGTGACACCGTGGCCAAAGTTATTACACGGCTTGTCAAAAATGATAGGCACATTAAAGGTACTGTCTTTATTATTATTATTACACTGTTAAAAACCATTGTCGTCTGACATTAAATTCCAATGCTGAAAGTCTTGACAAATCCATTGACATAGAAGTCTTGAAAAAATTTAATTAGACGTACATAAATTTCTAGAGTAAATGAGATATGACAAATCCCATTTTTAATTTAAACACTGACTGACTGTAAGAAGAAAATTCTCCACCCTGGTCCCTTGTCACTTGTTGCGTCACTGAATCATGATTCAGCAAAAATAAGTGCTGTTTGCATTATCTATTAATATTAAGAAGTGATAGTTACACAATCAATTGTCACTGTTATAAGTGAGATGTATTGTTTGTTACTGTGATTTTAATCAAATGTTAAACTATCAACATCCCCAAACTACATATTAAGAGATGTTTGACGACCCTCAAGGTCATGAGTCTAGCATACGTATATTATAACATTTCTTAAAACCTGCTATAAAAATATCATAAACACATAATAAAATCTTAAATAGATAAAATTTGTTTTTGTATTTGTGTTGTGTTGTTATGTTTTACTATAGTTGGTTCTCGATTGATTGCACTCGGATTCATAGTTTTCCCATTTCATTCATTCAGAATTTCCAGTCCTGACAAAAAGCCTATGTAATATTTATGGTATTTACCTTTTTTTTTTTTGGTCTGTTTAAATAATCCTATTTGATTGTTATTAGCTACGGCCGTTTCGTCTTCACAGAGACATCATCAGGCTTTGCTCTCGTCATGAACACAAACTTCACATATTAAAAACACAAACACGTAAACACAATATACACTTAAAAAATTTCTTTATAAATGTTATAATCACTGAATTTACTAAAACGGTTAAAATAAATATATTTGTATGGTCTGCATACATCCTACTAGTTTGGCTATCTTCAGTCAACTGAATTATTTATTTTACTCAAGGCATTGAGCGTGTCATATATTGCATTGGAGGCAAAGTTCAATTTGTCATTTAGTAGGATGTCAGGGTCTTGCTTGTTGTGGGAATAAATTTGGAATTCTTCTAATATATCTAGTAGTTTTCCCTTTCTGCTCTTGTGAAGAATTTTAAGGTTGGAGTCGATATTACTGTAATCGTGGTTATTGTTTATGAGATGTTCTGCATATTTGGACCTTTGGTTTAATGCTGTTTTATAGCTTGGTATGTGTTCTTTGAATCTTTGTTTGAAACTTCTACCTGTCTGTCCTATATATAATTTATTACAGTCATTACATGAAAGTTGGTATACTCCTCCTTCATCAAACTCATCTGTAGTGGTTCTGGTTATATTTCTATTTATTACATTCTGGAGTTTATTATTGGTACGGTATGCTAAAGAGTATCCCTGTTTGCGGAAAATATTGTTCATTGAATGTACAAGTTTACTATTGTATTGTACGGTTATATATTTTTTGGATTCTACAGGCTCAGGTGTTATAATTTGTTTTTTCAATTTGAGTTTCCTCTCTTTATTTTTCTTTTGTTTACTGATACATTTGTCAACAATAGAGGCATTGTATCCATTGGCGGTAGCGATACATTTGATCAAATTTATTTCTTTGATAAATTCGGCATGTTCCATAGGTATGTTTAGTGCTCTATTTACAAAACTATTGTAAGCTGCTAATTTATGAGCTGTGGGGTGATTAGAAGTTGAATGTGTATAAGTGTATATTGTGTTTACGTGTTTGTGTTTTTAATATGTGAAGTTTGTGTTCATGACGAGAGCAAAGCCTGATGATGTCTCTGTGAAGACGAAACGGCCGTAGCTAATAACAATCAAATAGGATTATTTAAACAGACCAAAAAAAAAAAGGTAAATACCATAAATATATTTAGAATAATCCAGAGGCTTGGAATAAAATAAAAGCCTATGTAAATCATGTTTTTACCAAAAACTGAAAATACAAAATACCTGGGAGACTTCCTAGATAATAAACTGAACTGGCATAAACACATAGAAACAGTCAAAAGAAGGACCAGAGGTAGAACAAGACTGATAAAACGATTAGCCGGAGTAACATGGGCAGTAACCCTCAATACAACATACAAAAGTTATGTTAAACCCATGATAATATATGGAGGTGAATCATATAGCACTGCATCCAAAGCTAATATTGAGAGATTAGAAAAAAGATTTGTTCCGACTTATATGTGGGGTAGTTAAAACAATACCAGTGGTGGCTGTCCAACAATACACCCACAACCTTCCAATCACCTAATTTAAACAGCAAGTAGCTTCAACATATATGAGTTTGGTAGGACAATTAACACAATGGGTAGAAACACACCAGCCAATTCAAAATTATAAACTCAGATAGGTCCACTCAACCTAATTAAGAATTTCCTCAGGGATAATCACCTACCTACAAAACAGTCGAACCCTGTATTCCTTCACATCCCCAAAAAGGCATCAGATTATAAAGCAAATCACCCTTGCCACAATTAGTGAGCGTTACCCAGCAGAAGAATGGCTGAAGATTGACACAGATGGTTTCAAGGATGATTCGGTAGAGTGAAACAAGAATACACTTATCACTATTTTCCCAATTCCTCTCAGTCGGCTATAATAAAACCAACTTTGAAGCTGAAATCAGAACAGTTTCCGAGGCACTTGAATTGCTGATGAATCAGTTGTTTAACCAGCAAAAAGTAGTCGTCTTAATAGAGAATCAAAATCAACAATCCAAGCAATATCACATGCAACACCACTTAAAAAGGGAATACAGGAGATAAATTTGTGGTCAAAATACTAACTAAACTTGGCAAACACATTGTCTTCCAGTCGATTTCAACCCATGTAGGAGTCCCAGGTAATGAAAAGGCCGACCAACTAGCAAAGCAAAGCACTACATTGCACCAACATTATACTGCCACGGATTCTCAGAATGCCAAAACACTGCTAAAAGGTTTTGTTCGACATCAAAATGAAGTGCAAGTCAAAAAATGTTGGAGAAAAAAGATCTGGAAAGATATAGCGGAGACATGGAACTCAAACAGAAATAAACTGAGAAGAGAGTCTGTTGACTCTTCCGGCTGAACACAGGTCATGACAGTATGGGATCTCACCTATAAAGAATTGCAGTACTTCAATCCGACAATTGTATGTTGTGCCAAGAGCCCAACTGCAAAATGAACAAGGATCACCTGCTCAATTGCAGAAAGTTGGACTCTGAAGACAGGTCTCACAACAGCAGACAGCTGTACTGGGATGCAAAAAAAGAAACAACATTTTTGTTTTTATGTTATGTTTAAGAGCAGTGAATGCTCCATATTGTAACCAGGTGTTTGCCCAAAATAAATGTATCCTCGGTTGTAGAAATTGTGAAAGTTTCAACTGTAAAAAAATATATAATTGCTAAATGAAAAAAAATGATAGTTATAAAAAATTATCTATTTTGTACTTTCGATAAAAATAACTGTTAACTTTATAGTGTCTACAAATTTGACAATTTAACAATTAATTATATTTTGTCATATTTTTTTCAGATGTCAGCTCAGTTGAACTGTTTAGATGGGAGGACCCTATTTTAGGACCTCGGCTTGTTCCATCTTTCAATGCACCTACACAAAATTGTATTAGATTAAATTTGAATGATTCGTTAGTAGTTAATCTAGAAGCCAATACTGTAGAAGTGGAAAGTAATGGAACGCGGAACCAACTGGGCGAGTCTTTGGTGTACTTAGTTACAGCTTCTTGAACGATGTTTTCCAATTACGTTCGGTTTTGGTTTTAAACAGGAAAAGTGTGTTCCTGTTAAGAATGAATTGTAATGTAGTTAAAGATGACACAATTGAGTACAGTACAGGGTATTTTCATAAGGAATCTGTTAACTAATTGTTTCTAGATGTAAAACTGTGATCAACTAAAATAAAATGTAAATAAAGTGAATTGTATAGAATAATCAACAATTTAGAAAGTCGTAGCTATACAATAATTGATTTGGCTTTTTTATACTAAAATAATTTGAGCTCAATTCGTAAATTTAATGTTGTATTAATATTTATTTATACCACTTGGTGGTTAGGCTGTCTGTGCTTTATTCCATGATTGTTATATTAATTCACTAAGGCTTTCCAATTTGATTCTGTTGACCTAGACTAGATATAATTCACAAAACCAATCATACAATCATAAAAGTCTTTTACAATTCCAGCATTATTCTACATATTAGCAATTGTTAAAAATGCATAGTTTGAAATTGAACTATCAACATTAGTTGATATCTATCATGCTATCTCTTTCATTTTCAATAAATCTTTCTCTCTGACTCCAAATTAATAAACACAGTAGTAGAGCGTTGATAATTCAAACTAAAACTAATTGGGACCAGACTCCATCCGAATTAACTATGTAATTTGTCAGAATTTTTGAAAATGCTGTATAACAATTCAGCGCTGCTATCTAGACTACTGCTGACTTTAAATAAAGTGTTATGCCATTCAGTGTAAATGTCTACACGGCTGAACTTATTTGAAGGACGTTTTCCAAATAGGTTTGACTCTGCTGACATTCTTACTGAGCCACAACTTACACATTAGTGCACATGTGATTATTTTACTGTATTTGTTTAGATATTACATTACATAAATGTTTAAAAAGAATATAGCCACCAGGCCTACAGATTTTTAAGGTTTCAATTTCAAATTTTGCGGAATAGCGTCTTTTTATAGTTTCCGGATTTTTGACATTCAAATTATTGATGCTCTACTGTAGTTACATTATTCACCTAAATCTGTACCTAACATAACTCCCAGCTCTCAAAAATGTAGTTTGTGATGTTAAAACAGTTAACTTTTTGTTGCTTAAACTTTATTTTATTCCAAAATTGTATGAATTGAAATACTAGACAAATGTTATTAGTAAAACTTACACAGTTAATTTCAAACTTTAGTATCAGATTCCTAGTGAAATATCTGTATAAGGCTAAGGTTTTTGTGCATTTCAACTCATACTTCATATTAATTATGTTCAGCTAACATTTTTTACCCTATGAGTTTAGTAATTTATGTTTTAATTTTAATATACCAGAACGGTTTTCTTCGTGTGAAAATTTGTTTCGGTATAGACACATTTAATGTGGTGTTTTATTTTTTAGTTTTTTGTTATTAAGTTTATTTAATATATTTTGCATACATGTTTCGATTTTAATTGATTTAAGTTTTAGTAAGATGATTTCTTCTGAAACCCCACTATTTTGCACCTAAGTAAACCAAAAACAAACCAGACTTTTTCATATATTAATCATGAAAAAATACATACAAAATCTTTAAATGTTTCCTAACATAGTCTCTTGCACGCTCTACATATTTTTCCCAATGTTTTAGAAGCTAGTGGATCCCGTCATCAAAGAAACTTTGAGATTGAGTCGTCAACCCATTGCATACATGATTATGCGCTCTTTGTTCTCGGTTCGTTCAGCTTCCAACGCATCTTTCAAGAGCCTGAACAAAAAATAATCACAGGGAAACAAATCTGGGCTGTATGGAGGATGTATAAGATTTGAAATCTGACCTTTTTTTATTATCCGTTAATAACCTTGGAACCCATTAGACTTCTTTGAAGTCAAGTTGTTCTGTGATGATTGCATGAGCACTCTTATGGCTGATACCCATCTCTGAGAAATTTCATCAACAATCAACCGCAGTCAGCTTCGGTAGGTCACAAACTGCATGGATATTGTCATCTATGAGACTTGACATTGTGTGTCAATCGTGACTTTCATTTCTCATTCACCCTTAAACTTGCTGGCCCAATCAAACACTTAGGTCCGAGACAGTGTTGCAACCCATAACTACGCCTTCAACAGAGTCGACATTTGTGATGGTTCAACAGCTTTCTTTGCTAGAAACTTTATCAATAACCCATGGGCGATAGAAACTTTTGATCACTCATGGCTGAATTGAAGAAAGAACAGAAACAGCCCACCAAGCAGGTACCCATGTGTAACACATCAACCTTCAACACACCCCACTCTACCAGAACACTCGGGATTATTTGAGGAGATAAGGAACAAAGTCCAGTATAAAGTTATTCTTTAATTTTCTTGCACAATTTGTACAGTCAGTAAATGACTTGTAATAAACATTATAATCTGAGGGATGATAGGCCTTTTATAAAAAATATGGTTTTTCGTTAAAAACATTTTTATATCTAAAATGTACAGCTGGAATAATTTGATTATAAAATGAATAGGTATGTCAACATAATTATTTTGGACCAGTAATTCCTTTTTTCAACCCTTTGAATCATTGCTATTGATTATTTTATTTCATGAATTAAATATTATTCAAAGACTTATCACATATTACAATAACCATATATTGTATTTCATTTTTATGTTGAAATATTGTTTGTCCCTTATTTATAATATTTATTTATTTATTTATTATCATTTTGGTACAACACTTAACGTTGTAATTGATGTAAATTCTGTATGTAGAAAATGGCATATGGAAAACTTAGGGGAATTTTTTTTAAAGAGTTTATGTTTATTGTATTTATAGTTTTTTCCGGTGGATGTTTAAAATTAGTTTTAGTTTTATTTTAGTTTTCTAAATGTTTGATTTCTTTGTTGAAAGCTTTAATCTAAAATAGATAAGTATTGTGGATATTTAGTTTGAATAAACTCATTACAATTTGTTTTTGATTGCTTTTATCTTTATTAATGTTATTGTACCTTTTCATCTTTTAGTATACAATTATTTGACCATAAGGTAAAATGAGTATCTCTGAACTTATCTCCTACTATCCAAATCCAAAAATAACTTATTCTGAGTTGTTATTTTAACACGTTTTTATTAGTTCGGTTTCCGTCATGTCTGTCTGTCCGGGTGGAACTTTGCAATCGAGTTTAAACTAACTTCCCGATGAACTAGAGACTTGAAATTTTAAATATAGGTCAGAACTGGATGACAATACAACATTCAATCGGAGTTCGGTTTCCGACACGTCTGTCTCTCCGGGTTGAACTTTGCAATCGAGTTTAAACTAACTTCCCAGTGAGCTAGAGACTTGAAATTTTAAATATAGGTCAGAACTGGATAACAATACAACATTCAATCGGAGTTCGGTTTCTGACATGTCTGTAGATTTGTAGATAGTTTCAGTTTTAATAACCTAAAAGATTTCTTCCATTAACGTGAAATTATTATCGCTTCATAAATTGCACCTGTCTAAAAAAGGAATTTTTAATGGTTAATTTTGCGCCCTCTTTGTAACTGTGCCCTTGGTGGGGGCACATCTCACCACCGGCTAGCTACTGCCCTGCCTCTTGTAACATTTTAAAGGCAAAAAATCTGACTTTGGATTTTCATTTATATATTTTTTATTTAGGTTGTATTATATTAAAAGAAGCAGAATGGCGAGTAAAGTTAATACATACCAAAATTTTTGAAAAATATTAATTACACTGGGAGTAAAATAATTCTGCATCCAAAGAAATTACCTGGGGACAAATACCACCATGTTGCCTGTGTTTATAGTTGATGAACGAAGTTATAAACTTATTCCATGCGACCTCCAATCTGGAGAAATGCAGTCATGGAAAATTAAGAAAAAGGAAATTACAGTGAATGGAATAGCAGAGCTTGATGTGTCAGAAAATGTCTTTTAGCTCAAAAGTGGGGGGTATTTTGTAGGCCTATTGAGTGTGATATCAATGTTAACTTTGTCAAAGCTGCATGTTGCCGTCACAATTTTACTAGAACTAACGCTAAAAACTTAGTACATAACATATCCAAGTGACAATTTTACACTGACCATGGGGATTTACATTTTAAATATTGCTAGAACTAAATGTAATATTTGGGGGGGAGACCTAAGAAGCTGAAATTGTATAATGGAGTTAATTCATTATTTCCCGAAACAGATACCATCAGATATAATGCAAGTTATAGTGTTTTGAGTTTTATATCAATCAGATACAAAATGTATTACTTAACCTTAAAAATAAAACCCAGGACCTATAATAATGAGTTATTTCTGATGGTATCTGTGTCGGGAAATAGTAAATTAGCGCCATTATACAATTTCAGCTTCTTAGGTCTCCCTCCAAATATGACATTTAGTTTTAGAAATATTTAAAATGGAAATCCCCATTGTCAGTGAAAATTCCTGAATCACAATATCTAAGATTTTAAGTTAAATGCAAATAGCATAATACAAAAAGTTAGTTTCTTAACCTCAAAAATAGATCCCTGGGACCTTTGTTAATGTCCTGTTTTGAAACTTTTACGAACCTTATGACAAAAATGGAACCCAGAACCTTAAATGAGTTACATTTTTTAAATATCAGATGGTATCCGTGACAGGAGAAAACAGACTAGCTTCACATAAAATATTAACTTCGTAGGACTTCTCCAGCTATGCTTAGGTATATTATTCAAATTTAACATGGTAAACTCTAAGGTCAGTGATAAAATTGTCATTCTGTATACACTGCACAAGTACTTGTTGAAATATTAAATTTGTGCTTTATTTTCTAAAATGTATTATCAATTTCTTTAGAAATTATTATTGTAATTGAGGCAACAGAGAGTGGATAATTCACAGAAGGATGAGCTAATTTTGTAATTGAACTCCCTTAGTTTCCATGGTCTGTTTTTTTATAATTTATGATATAGAGACAACACAAAACAAACACTGGTTTAACCAAGAAAATTTGTATGTTATGCACCTCTTTTATGATCACTTTTAATACTATAAAAATAAACTCAGGTATTTATTTTACCTTTTTATGTTAAAAAAAACCCCTCTTGAAATATGTATTCAGTCAATTGTACATGTTTTGGGTTGAAGACAAATTCCATTGAATACAGTTTATTTTCTTAATGTTGTCTGTCTGTATCAAATTTATTAAATCATAATGTATTCAATATTTCAGCATTGTTGATTTTTTTAAAACAAGTTAAGCAACAGTAGATAATAATAAATAGAAGAATAAATACTATTAAAGGTAAATCAGAGCACTATTAGCAAATTTCCATAGAAGATGAGCTATTGCAGTCACTCTTATTTTGTTTCAGTCAGTCCTGGCGTTATTTTTTTTTCTCTAATGAAAAATTTGAAGACAAATATAAAGACCAATTTCCAGTTTTACCTTTAATGGTACGGTTTTTTTAAAATAAAGAATATAAATTTATTGAGGTCGTGTTTAAAAGGCTATAAATATATAAATGCCTGATATTATATTATAGTTTCATATAATTCAAACAAAATATGCACTTAATGTACCGTTTTATACTTAATATTAGACAAAATTAATGACACTCAAATGTCAGTACTTATGTAAACACAACAATACAAATCAATTAAGTACAAACAAAATTTTCCATATTTAGAACTTACAATTATATTCTAAAATTTATTCATTGTTCTAAGAAAGTATTATCACAGTTTTATACTTTACATAATTGGAAATACATTACGTATATAAACTTAATAAAATACTTTGACAGCTAGTCGTGCTAAATAAGCTAGGTCTTAACATTACAGTAATTCGCAATTAATTACGTTTAACTGCACAAATACCTTCGTTTCATACTGGTTCCATAGTCGTACAAATAAATGAGTTGAAAACAACAGTTATAAGTACTTTTATTAAAGTCAGCTATTAATTAAATTAAAATGCATACAAATGCAACGATCAAAGGACTATAAAAAAATACAAGAAGTAGATTACAAATAAACATATATTAAACAGGGAAAATGGAATTAACTTGAACAGAAGGAAATGAATAATGGGTCTTCCTAAAAATTCAGTTAATTTGAAAAATGATGCATGACACTCTATTTCTATAATTTAAAAAACAGTTGTACACTACTGTAATATAGTCTTTTTTGGATAACCTATACGTTATGGATTGGGTATTAAAATTAAACATAATGAATTATCCCTTAGTGTTATATCATAATTATAATAGAGAAGTTTTCATAATTTAGAACTTATAAAAGTTCTCATATCCAAGTACGGTGTATTGAAAGATAGCAACAACGATTTAAAACCTATTTTGTTACTAATGGAACACTCAACACAGCTGTACATGTTCTCTGAGCAAGCACTAAGCTACTATCCCGTATTTATTAGTCTTAACTGGCATAAGGGAATGCCAATGAAAAAAAAAGTTTCAATACTATAATACAGAGGTAGGATATTTTTTAAAAAATAATGAAGAAATTATTATTCAAGGTCTTTTGGTAAAGAAGAAAGAAAAAAATAAGAATAAGATAGTAAAATTATACTAACAAAAATGTAAGTAAATAAAAAATAGTAATTATACAAATTAGAAGAAAAAAGTTATGATTAATGAAACTCTTTTCATTACTACACTAAAAGTTTTATACACGGAAAACTCTTGTTTGTAAACCAACATATTAGATCACTGAATTGAATTCAAGATGTAAATTATAATATAAGTGACTCGCAAGAATGGTGGAATTGAGAAGCTAGAGGCAAGTGGACGAAAAGGTTTATCCGAAACCTTAGTGAATGGTATGGAAGAAGTCATGGTGAGGTGACCTATTCCTTGTCACAGATATTTACAATCGAATGGAGAAATAAAATAGAGCAACCTGTCAGTACGGAGACTCCAACTTAGATGATGCAGAACATACCTTCTTTAATTGTAAAAGATGGAACACTGAGAGAAGTTTATCCACTTTAAGGTGAATGGGATCAATCCTGGAAACCTAGTCAGTAAAATATTAGAAAACAAAACCTACTGAAGAAAAACCTTTGTTAAAGAAAAAATAAAATAAATGTAATTTCTTGTAAAGATGGGAGATAAAGAAGACCAAGCCAAATGGCAAAATACGAGGTACCGCCTTCAAGATAATCTTACCAGCGGTTCCAGAGTTGAGGTACTGCCTGTAGAAGAATAGAGGCTAGGGTTTAGTAAGTATACCGCCTGTACTGGGAGTCCCACACACCAGGGAACATGTGTTCTCTGATAGTGCCTAATGCACTCTCCATCCAATGGAAAAAAAAAAGAAAAACACAATACAGTAAAGGGTCGATTATCCGAACATCAATCATCAAATGCGGAAATGTACTGTAATAGTATATTACGTTAAAAGCCCGGTAAATAGGGTTTTTCCGTGCGAGCAAGATAGTTCCGGCGCGAGGCGCAGCCGAGAGCAGGATTTTCATGCAAGCAAGGGAAAACTTACCAGGCGAATTACGTTCGATATTTTCCATTATACCACACCTAAAAAGTAACATACAGTACTTTTAATCAAAACATCTTTTTATTAAAAACAAAACACAATTCAAATTTGTTTGATTTTTTTGCTACATTTCCATTGACTAAATCAATCAGCCGTTTACATAAAACTGATGTTTATTCTTATTTGAAAAATCAGCTGTTTACATAAAACTCATATGTTTACTGTATTCTTATTTGTAAAATCAACTGGTGCTTGGTAAATTTACAGTGTAGTGCACGGAAAATAAGGACTTCATTTTGAACAGTTATAGAAAACAGCTGTTTTCGGTGAAGTATAATGAAAATAAATAAGTACAGTACTGCACATAATTCCGAATTTAAAGTTTTTGACTCGCATAGTCAGCTGAATTGTAGATTTCAGGGAGTTTGACTCAGCCAGGCATCTGGCCGCCCGCTGGCGCCAGTCACTAGCGAGTACACAGTGAATTAAATTATCCGAACCCCCCTCGGTCCCAATTAGTTCGGATAATCGACGCTCTACTGTACTTAATAGCAAAAGATTAAATAATAAATAACACATCTGCTGTGTGTTTAACAGGTGATTCCATTTCCCATTCAACCCATGCCAAAGTAGTTTACTAGACTGTGACAACCATAACATTGTCAATCATTAACATTTAATAAAATGTCAGATTACAATATCGTAATAACAAATTGAATTTTATACTTTATTTTATAGTACAATGTTTTCAAATGTACAATGAAACCATTTAAAAAAAATAAAATTATGTACTTACAACATATAGAGTAAAACAATAAAACAATAGAGTTCACTGTATAAACAATTACAATTTCAAACTCGCATCAAATGATTTGATTCCAAATTTTTAGCATATTTTATGTAAGATAGCTTAACAAATGGTTTGAGATGGAAGAACACAATGTCACTTAATTAGGGTTCTACTGTATAGAATAAATCAATTTGTATTTTCTAAAAACTGTGAGCAATGAATGTTATTAAATCTTTTGTAATAATGTACATTCATGTAGTTCAATGTAGTAATAATTTTGTTACTACTCAATAATATTTCTTGTTAAGAGTTAATGTAAGATTCATTGTTTTTGTAATGGGGATCAAATGAGAACAAACCAAAGAGATAGAAAATTAAAAGGATAATTTTAAATGTTTACAATTTCTTTTAAATATAAAGTTTATATATACTTATGCAACCATCTATTAGATGAAGGGTGCCGTTGGTGAATTTGGTTATAATATAGCACGTTGGACAATTTAGTGTTATGAGTTAAATAAACAGAAGTGAAGTTCAGATGGAAGGGTAAGTATTACATCAAGGGTCCGTACTTATTGTTGATGAAGTAACATACATTCGGTTTTGAAAGAAGTTACTTTAACAGCAGCAACTAAACAATTAACAAAATAATGTTAGGAGTAACAGATTTCATCTCAAAATATTCATCATGATGGATAGTGATGGATAGTCAAATAATACTGCAGGTACATTGTTCATTATATTCAATGTTGCCTTCACTCCAAGAACTTACCATTCCCTTCACTAGTTAACATAAAACTGGTTAAACTCTTAAGTTCTGATTTTAATATGTAATGAAGTGATGGCAGTTTTGTCAAAGGGAGGAAATGTGTAGAACACATAAAATGTAAGTGAGCATACTACATATTGGTCATTCAAAAACTAAAGCTGTCAATAATTAATTATAACATGCAACACTTTACTTCTTTAAACATTAAATAACAGATTTTTTATATTTTTTAGAAAGCACATTCAGAATATCACCACTCTCAGCATTATACATCTCAATGCATTTTTATTAATTTTAAAAATAGTTTAAAAAATCTACATAATAAACTAAGAAAATAAATGTTATAAAACATTTAATATAAATCTAACAAAAATTATTTGGTAGCATAATATATTCATAAATAAATATCTACATAGAGTATTAATTTTATTCCCCAGCTTTATCATCTTTTTCTGACGTTTCGACCTTCTCCTTCTCTTCGCTCTCTGGTTTATCCTGTTGGAAAGCAGGACCAGGTTCTGAATCGTCATCCAACACGATCTCTTCTGGGTCAGGAGCTCTTGGGAGGAATTCACAGTCTGGATACATTTTGTTGAAAATTTCTTTGGCCTGAAATTTGAAATAAATATATTTGACCTAACTGTGTATGCATACCTCCTATAGGTCCTTGTATCTGTTTGTATGCAAGAAATTTGGTAATAAATAAATAAACTGTAGACTAGTTAAATTTACCTTCAAATTATAGATTTTTTCAAAATTTTAGTTCTCAAATGCCTGAACTAACTAATAACATTGTGCATGTATCAGTTTTAACAATAACTTGATCAGTAGAAACAAGAGTAAAACAAGCTTCTTGTTCTAGGGCAAAAAGCACTGACAGGCAATCACCACCTGAATCGACTTTTTCTTTTATTCACACAAACATCCATTCAAACCTACACATACTTTGCACAGTAAAAACAGAGATATATTCTGTTGCCAAGATGAAACAGATTTTTGATATTTTTGGTGGTCTAATAAAGCAAAAAAACCCTAAGCATTTAAGAGTGTTAACTTTCCTTTAATATACAAAAATTGAAGACTAATAGTTTTACCAGTGTAATGTTCTTGCCTCAAAATGTTATTCAAATTGTACAGTCCATTTATCAAACTTTATTACAATTACCACAACACAGTACACAAACCTACTGTACAAAGAATTATTGAAAGCTGAGAGTTGTTTTTAAAGAGTGGCCTGTCTTTTAAAGATGTGGTTTTCCAGGTGGCAAATGCTTGAAATAACCTAATGGAGAAAAACAGTGGAACTTTAAGGCCCCACTTTCCATTATTTGTTGCTTAACGTCTTTATTTTACTCCAGTTAAATTAATTAAGACGGGTGATCAGCCTAGTTCACGTAAGCCAAGCACCACTAACTAGGCTTAAACCCTGCACAATGTAGTTGGAGGTTCCAATCGTAGATGACTTCCTAACAAACTTAAAGAAACTCGGTGCAGTAAGAGACTAACCAAGAAAATATTGATTTGGAAAAGTTTGATCTTTGATACGATCTTCGAAAACAGATCGATTGATGATAAACAGACGATCTGACCCCAAACGATGTTAACATTTAGGTTGTTTGTGATAAAATATAAAATCATCTTAAGACATAGAAAGCAAAAAAGAAGAAGACAAGATAGTGGAAAGAAATCTTCAGCTGTTTACACAGTGTAATGATACCAAAATACGGCTTATATAATAAGCAGTAGGCACATCATATCAGGGATCATTTCATAAACCATCAGTCCCTGATAACACCAATAAAAAAATAGCCCACACATAGCCCATTACCTTCATATCCCACTTCAAAGATCATTTACCATGTTTTTAAAACTATATAGGCACAACTAAATGTAAAAAAAAGGATGATTTAAAAGGTTGAGGGAGAAGAGAGGCATTGTTATAAGAGAGAGAAAGAAGAATATTTTTTCAATGATGGCATAAACCTTTGTAGAGGACAGTTATTTATTCCTCTGGTTAACTCAAATTGAATATTTAAATAAACAATAGAAACACCAAGAGAAGAATTGAGTTACCACCAGAAAGTTATTAGCACAGCAAATATTTAACATCAGAAATATTACACCTAGTGCTGGTAAATACTAAACACAAGCCAATTTGGTCAGTCAACTTCATTTTTTGTTTACTTTAAGACCTTCAGGCTTTCTATTCAAATTGAAAACCTCTAAATTATTATCTGACCAACATTCATTCACCTCTTCAACACACAAGCACCCAAACACTATTTTAAATAAGTACCCTATTTAGTTTAAAATCAAAATCGATAATCATTTCGTAAGTACAATCATCCTTCATCAGCCTAAAATAATAAATCATTATGAACATTGTTTAATAATAGTTAAGTACAGTACTTTATTCGTTTAATTGAATTACAACAGTAATTTGAAAAAAAAAACATTACAAGCAATTAGCCGACAAAAACTGTAACCCAAGATTTTTTAATATTCAGTGAACTAATTTTGTATTGCTAATTAATAGACCATTTGTAATCTCATTCCACAGCTTATTTCTGCTTATTTTATAATCAACATTAAACGTGAGATTGATTACAAGGTATAAACAGGGACAGTCCAGGGGAGGGCGAGGGGATGACCAACAAGGAGCCACGTGGTCAGAGGGACTCCGCGCCAAAGAAAAATGAATGACTTGTACAATACAGACGAATTTATAGTTTATATTGATGATTGCCCGCGAGTAAAATTTGAGTATAATTTTAACCTTCCCATGTGCAATTTATTAAATAATATAATTATAAAATACAGACGAATTTAGTTTACATGATAGAGCCTAAAACCTAACTATCTGGTCGAGGGGCCCCATTCTGCATAAAAATTAAATAAAGGAGTTATAAAAGTACAGAATCATTTTTAGTTGATATTTAAGATTGCTCGCTGGGCCCCGCGCCATGTAAAATGAAAAGCGTTAAAATCGAGATTAGCAAAAAATGGAGAAAGAAATACATTTTTTCTCGCATTCCTGCCTCCATCTAATGGTTTAATATTTACAAAATAGGTTTGTAATACAAATAAATTGTTATTAGGCCTATTTAAATATTGTATACAAATTTACTTTTTTACAAAAAATCTTAAAAATCGGTACTAAAGTGCAAAATTATAGGTTGAATACATGAGTTTTAAGAGTAAATTTACAACGCTGGATAGCCAAAAATGATGCCACTTTGATTAAATATTTTAAATATTTTCGGAGGAGGGTAAACTTTCTACAATTGATTTCACATTGACCGTGCAGTACAGAACGCCCATAAGCCATGTTATCCAAACGGCAGTCTCAGTGATACTAACTGTCCAAAAAACATCAACTCCCATGCAACGTTCAAACAGTTGATGCAACTCGCATGACAATAAACGTGATGTTCCCAATAATGGTAGTAGCATGACTTACCTCCCGTAAGACTGTACTGCTCGGTGAACGTGGAATTGAGTGTATTAGGGGATTCCCCCCAAAACTCCCCACCATAACCAAGAAGGCCCCACAAGGTGTAAAAACATTTTTAATTTATAACATTATAACAGTAAGCCTCGAGAGTGTTATAGATGTCTCAATACCAACATTAAATGGGTTGAAGAAATGGTGTGGAAAGTGGTGATAATTTAATACTAAAGAAACTTTAATATAAAGTGTAAAAATGCTGTTTAAGGTTAAGAAACAAAATATAATTAACAATTTTATCACACCACTGGAATAATACAAAGTATTTTTTTTTTTTTTTTTTTTGCTGTGTATCATAGCTGAATTATTTAGATTTTCTACAATTTAACTTTTTTAGTACCAGGCCCAATTAGCACTAGTTGCTCAAAAGTGCCATGCCTGTTTTTGCAGTTTTGCTATGCTTTTATATAATAACTAGCTGTCCCGATCCGGCTTTGCACGGATAGACAAATCAAACTTAAATGTATATTACCAAAAAATATATTGTATCAGTAAATATATTATACTATAATATTTCTTATAGAGATTTTTAGTAACTTTGACCCCCCCCAAACCTCTCCTAAAATTTCGAATTATTTTAAACGCTTTCTTAGCGAGCATCTAGGGCCCTAGAGGAAGCTTACATGATAAGTTTCCTTCCAATCCGTTCGGTGTTTTTTTTTTAGTAACTTTTACCACCCAAACACCCCTAAAATTTAAAATTTTTTGAAAATCTTTCTTATCAGCACCTACGGCCCTAGAGGAAGCTACATACCAAATTTCATTCCAATCCGTTCAGTAGTTTTAGAGAAATTGTGATTTAGTACCTATGACCCCCAAACACCCCCTAAGATTTAAAATTTGTTGAAACCTTTCTTATCAGCACCTACGGTCCTAGAGGAAGCTACTTAACAAACTTCACTTCAATCCGTTCAGTAGTTTTAGAGAAATCGTGATTTAAAAACTTTGACCCCCGAAACGCTCCTAAAATTTTGAATTTTTTTAAAACCTTTCTTAGTGATCACCTAGGGCCCTAGAGGAAGCTACATACCAAAATTCGTTCTAACCCGTTCAGTAGTTTTTTTAAAATCGTGATCAGTGAGTCAGTGGATTGGCTTTTATATACATAGACTAGCTGACCCGTACGGCGTTGCCCGTGGTAGTTGGTATTTTCAGTTTTTTAACGTAATTGTATTCTTTATAAGTGTTCAGTCAGTGAGAGGTATTGGGCTTTTATATATATAGATCTTAAATAATAAAAGCACTATTTTCATAATAATAAAAGATCTGAAATTATGATTTTAGTAACTTTGATCAACCCAAACCCCTCCTAAAATTTCGAATTTTTTCAAACCCTTTCTTATTGAGCACCTATGGCCCTAGAGGAAGCTACATACCAAATTTCATTCCAATCCGTTCCGTAGTTTTGAAGAAATCGTTTTTTAATAAATTTGATCCCCCCAAACCCCCCTAAAATTTCGAATTTTTTCAAACCCTATCGTGAGCACATATGGCCCTAGAGGAAGCTACATACCAAATTTCATTTGAATCCGTTCGGTAGTTTTCGAGAAATCGTGATGAGTGAGTCAGTGAGTCAGTGGTATTTCACTTTTATATATATAGATAAACCGCTCTTGCAGTAATGGAATTTTTAATTCCCCTTAATCCTATGCTGATTCTTATTTAGGAAATGGTAAATTTTATTTGTATTTTACAAATTAAAAACATTCCCAAACAGCTGATTTTAAAACTAAAATTTTGTTAAACCTTGTTTGTTGTCATAGCAATCTCTGAATCACTCACTACCGTTAGTAAAGAAGAATCTATTTTTTAAGTTCTTAAAAATGTCATAAAAATAAAAATTCACAGAAAAACAAAAATAATTTGCTAAAAAACAAAGTTGATGTTCTAGATCTTTTTATAAACAAAAAACACAATTGTTCAAAAATTTTAACTTATTTACAATATTTAAACAAGATGAAAAGATGGAACACTTTTTCGAGAGTTTGGCTCTGTGGTTTTTAAATACTCAAAAATGTGACGTTTTTGTCACGCACGTACGTTGTATTACTAGAAAGCTCAAAAGCTTTTCTACTCTCCGCTATAAAATTACAAAGATTTTGGCACCGCCAAATCCAACGAAATCTTGTTTTCCGATTTTGCCCCATTTGCTTACTATTTAAAAAAAAATTTATTACTATTCTTTTTGGATTCAGAATTAAATAAGCTTTCAAACGATATGCCACTCTACGATATTTGGGAGTATTTGGTTGAACCACTCGAAATCAATTTTGAAAAAATCAAAATGGCTGTAACTCAAAAATTTTCAATGGCAAGGTAGGTCATTTGGCATTTTGTTTTAAATGTCTATTTAAAATGAAAAATTTTGTATTTAATATTTTTTTCTAGCTTTTATAGTTAGCTAGAAATGAATTCAAATCTGATTGGTTTTTTTGCCGCCATTTTTAATTGGTTAAAGATATGGATGTGCAAATTGCACCGTTGGTTTCCCTTGAAATTCTACAACGAAATGATGTATCACATGACCACCTTTTAAAAAAAAACAAAGTTACATTCCAAATGGCGTATACATTTTTTGAAATCATAATAATTTTTTTTTTTTAAATTGAATAGGTTCCTGAAAGTACGGGGTTGATATGTGTAGCAATTTTTAAATTATTTAGAGTTGGCCGGACTTTAGTATCACTGTATAAAGATTTAAAGTAGGCCTACTGAACATATTTTACAATTTAGTAAAAAAAACTAAAATAATTAACCAAAAAAATAGTAAAATTCCAAGTTGATTTTTCACATCTTGTTATAAGAAATACTTACACAATTTATAAAAAGATAGTAGCTGTTTACATCTTATTAAACTATAAATTTGAAAAAGAAAAAATACATTAAAAACTTAATAGATTTTAATATTTATGAAATTTAGAACATACTTATGGGAATGTAGTCCTTTTTTGCACTTTGTACAGACAGTACCATCATCTGATAAACCCTAATCAAGTGCGTCTATTCATTCATAAATGCCCAGTTTAAATAAATTCAAAGACATTTTAAATAAAACAAATTACCAAAGTAAAAATCTGAAACAATTTACACTAAACAAACAAAATGTGTAGGTTTGCTAGACAGTCTACAATAAATGCCACAAACTAGAAACTATTTATGAATATATAACACAAAATTAACAAAAACAGTTTATTAAAAAAACTCAACACGAAAAAATATGGGTCTACTGTCCTAAAATTGAATTAAATACAATAAATATTCTTTCAAACTTTATGAAAACACAAAGATATCACACTTCAACTTAACCTACAACTGACATACCGCTAGACCTGAACATAAATCACTAAATCGATAGTACTGTTTTTAGTTTATTTTTTGTTCAAATAAGTTGATTCTTATATTGATTTAAAGCTAAAAGATAGCTAATAGAACTAAATGAACACCAACACCAACTGCTAGAATTCAAAGGAAGGATGTGCAAATTATGAAATGGGCCGATTCAATCGGCCGTTGCACTTTTAGTGTAAGCGTGTTCAGTCAATCACATGTCAGTTTGTGGCACTAAAAGGGTTATGAAATGTATGAACACATTATTCAAACATATATCTCAAAATTTTACAAATCTATAATACTCTATGTTCGATGTTTGTTGTTTTAAATAAACTCATCGAGCAACCAGTATAAAGTATATTATTTAAATGTGTTTTTCAAACAAGAACAACCTTCTTGTAAATATATGAGCAATCGCCTTGAATTCAAGTAAAAGGGTCTACTGTGTAATACAATTTGGACAAGCATAACTACATAAAGCATAACTACATAAAGCATAACGAATTTGCTCTGATAAAGAAGTAAAAGATTTTGCTCACCTGTTTAACTGAAAATTCAAAATCTAAATCCAAGTCAGGTCCAGAACAGAGGTGTACATTGGTAGGAACATCCACCGACAAATCACAAGTAGATGTTTCAGGACAGTTGAAATACAATGACCAGAGTAACTGCGGCTTAGGATTAAAACTCTCTGTTCCACTAATAGGACTCTGATTACCTTCAAAACCTTCGCCACTACCATCCTAGAACAATACAGAGAGAAGACTTTACTACAAAGGAATTGAAATACAAATACTATATTAGTATTACTCTAACCAACTTAATTATACAGAGGAATCAAAAATTGGCTCTTCATATAATTATAAATTTTAGGTACTTCTGCCAAATATTCTTTGCCGAAAACACTCTTTCCAAATTACTAAATTAAGACATGGGTAGTTAAAAAAATGCAGTAAACCGTACAAGAGTTTATTGACCAATATCTGGTGTGTTCAGGGTAGCTTGGTTGGCAGAACGTTACCACGGAATGATGAAGGTCGTGGGTTCGAATCCCAGTCTTGGTCCATGTTTTTTCACTTGTAATTTTGTTAAAAATTCTACCTAAAATTTAGACTACATTAAATTATTTTGCTCACAATTATTAATTTGAGCAGAGCGAGCATGGAGGTTTATTTATTTTTTATTTATTTTATTTATTATCAGCTAGAAGAAAATTTTTTTGATTGCATTAGCCTTGTCAATACGTTTTACATTTAATATAATTTTTTACTTCCAAAAATCACTTTCCCATTGTAATACATAACAAATCAAATGTATAAATAGAAAAACACCTTCATTATTCAATAGATGGCAGTCGCATGAATTCTTCTATAGAATAAAAAATGACCTGCTTCAAGTAGCTTAACATTTCATTTTTAAATGCCTTTTCCTCTGACATTGTCTTAAGTTTATGTAGAAAACAGTTGTGTAGGATGGCCCCAAAAACTGCTGATAACTTTGAAGTTTCAGAAAGCTTATGTTTTGGAATGGTTAAATTGTGTGTTTCTATTGTATCGTATCTAGGTTAGCTGGGCGAAGCATACAAGAGTCTCCCTAGTTAAGTTATAAAATTAAGTTTAATTTTTGTTTTATTTTTACATGCACATTCACGTTTTAAGCAAAATATTATTTGTGAAAATGTAAAACAGTATATAAGTAAATGTAAAATGATGACAACTCATCCTTACTGCAAATGTATTACTGCGAGAGGGAAACACCGTACACAAATAATTTTAAAATAATTCGACCACGGAGCTGGACCGCTGATGTGAGTTGAGCAAATTTCCAAAATTAAGTTTGTATGCCTATGTTTTAGGGTTTCAACCAACAATTTGGGAAATAGGTCTACTCACGAAGTACGCAATATATTAGTAGAATTTGTTTGCGCCTAGTGGCCTTGCGAGTTTGCACCACTTGGCTTCGAACTGGGTACTTCTATGGTATTTTATGTTTTGGTCGATTTTGGGGGAACCAAGCGAGCTATAAGGTCTCGAAAAAATCAAAGTGTGCAGAATAACATCCCACATTTATATTTTTAGAAAAAACTCTAAAAAAATTTCATTCTCGTAGTAAAAATCTAAAAAAAATAGTTACTTCTAGACAAAAAACGTACTTCCGGTTGTTGGATTTTTTGGCAAACGAACTCGTCCGAGCGACATAGGCAGCCAACACGTGTACCAAATTTGGACCAAATCGGACTTAAAATGCGGCCGCTAGAGTGTGAACACACACACATATATATATATATATATATATATGAATTTTAATGACATCCCAAAACATGTTCTGGGGACCATGATCGGTGCTCATTTGCTACTCCCGACCTTGAGTCTCACTATAAGGGCCACTGTAATAGCTAGTTTTTCCTATGGAAATTCGCTAATAACCATTTTTTGCAATTTATGCATTATACTGTATTATATCCCCTGTTTAGTTATTGTCATCCTATGATAATGATTTTAATTTTGTTAAATTAATCTGAAATTCTACAGAATCCTACTTTGTGTGTGCCTGACATATACACTTTTTGCCAATTATTTTTCAACAGCTCTATGGTTAATCTGTAATGTAGATAACACTTAGAATGTAGGCTTTACTGCTACTTATAAACACTCTAACCTGTTTTAATGTCTGAGTGCCTTGAGTGTCCGTATTGACTTTATGGAAACCATCTGTCTTTTCAGTGCAAAGAATTGTAGAAACAACCAAAGCAAGATCTTCTTTAGCACTCTTGTTTTGTTTGCAAGTCATATGGATCACATCTGAAAAGAAATTCATCTCATTTTATAAAACTAGAAGGGAACAGTATAGATACAAAGTAGTTTTAACTTATTTAAACTATAATACTTTGAAATTTGAAAAATTGCACCACCAAAAATATTATAATTTCTTACAAGTTTTTAAATTTTTCATTCGATTCTGATGAAATTAATAGTGAATTCAAGGTGGACACCAAAATTGAGCTTTAATAATGCAAAAGAAAACTACTGAACATGGAGAAGCAAATACCAAATTGCAAAATATTTTGTTAAAGTTTTTTTATAGCTTTGCATAGTACTATCATTGACTATATAAGTACTAGACTAACCGAGCTAACGGGCGGTCTGT
>JAGFPH010004021.1:100001-131442 GCA_018207615.1 Philaenus spumarius | reverse complement strand
GACTACAGTTCCTTGGTTACAAATGGACTCGTCTGAAGGATCAACCGCCATGTTTGGCACATGCGCGCGTTCCCTCCAGATTATCTCCTGTTCACCAAAGACTGTCGCCATTTTGAATTACTCACAAAGAAAAACTAAAACTGAATTTATAATTAAAACAAGGTTCGTTACCATAAAGTACTTCTGGAAAGGATAAAAACTCAAATTAAGAAGTCATAGTAGTTGGCTTTAGTACTTTAGCTCACCATTTTTATTTTATCAAAAACCACACATAAACAAATTAAACTAGGTTGGCAAATCATTGTTTTTAAATCAGAATCATATACGCATTCATACACACATTATTAATTATTCTATTCCAAAACTAAAATTAATAACAAAAGATTCGATTGCAGACTTTAATTTAAATGATTTATTACTTACGAGATCTCCTTTTATAGTGCACTTTAAGAATTTTAATATTACAAAATGAATTTACTTTAACACATGTTTTAATTTATGAAAATTTTAATTTAAATGATTTTATTACGTGATGAATTGTTTAGCCTCTCTAATCGTTGAATTTAGTTCATGATGTACGGATAGAACTCACTCCGAAAACACTGTTCGTTTCTTCGTACAAATCACTGAGTTAGCCCGCCATTACTTGTTCTTTGTGAAAACCACGCTGGTTTTTCGAAGTTTGTTTAAAGTCCATATCTTTACTTACTGATGTCCGAATTTCACTATTTTATGCTCAAACCTGACTGCACTGTCTCTACAATGTTTTAGAAATGTTTAAATTGCATTTCTAACAGAAATAACGCACTTCTCCATACTTCTGGAACAATATACTTAGCACATTGCTAATAGGTCTGCTTAACACAACGTCTCTGATCTAAGTAAGAAAGATGCCTCTTCTTTGTTAACGTTCCTTCCTGTATGACGTAACATCGCGTGATCCCAAACTCCAGGGGACCGCAAATATGTCTCCCTACAACTAGTAACGATAAGTACCAACATCTCAGCTCAAAATTTCTGTCTCTGCACATAGATGAATCACACATACTATCAACATAATATATCAAGTTTAAATCCTTCAAAGTCTGCAATAGTCTTTCAATATTTATTACTCGTGGGCTAGAAATTCAGTGAATCACTTCTTCAACCTTCCACACTACTGTTCAATATTTTTGTATTTTGAAACATCGTGAATTACCATTGAATAGTTTAAACAAGATTGAATTCAAATTTGAAGTTACTATTTTGTAAGATTTATTTTTTAAATTATTTATTAATGTCTGCATTTCCCTTTGAATTTCTATGTTCATTAATATTATGAAATAACTAAATCTTTTAAATTAGGCTAAATGTCCAAACTTTACCTTACGACCCTTTTTACGTTATACTACAATTTTAATGTTTAAAAACCCTGAAACTCACATGTATTACACTCCTGTGAGTAGTGTTGCTGGTGGCGTACCGGTACGTCATTACTTCTGAAATGGTTAAGTATTAATGATGGAGTAATGTATACACCCGTGCCCACTGGGTCACATAATGGATTTCCTATTCAGTGAGAGAGGATTGGAAGTGGTAAAATTGACCGAAATGATCAGCCTTACTTTACAATCTAGTTACAATTGTATTTTTGTTGTATGTAGCAATTGTTCTATTCAAACAAATGATATTGTAAAGATACAGTCATGTTTATTGTTTGTACAGGTGGCAAGGTTAGAAAGCCAGGTAGTGCGGTATAAATCTGCTGCGGAAACAGCCGAGAAAGTAGAAGACGAATTAAAATTAGAAAAACGAAAACTTCAGCGAGAGGTGGGTTTGTGTATATATTTGTGTGCTTAGTGTAGTGTTTAGCTTATCACTTAAACTTGGACAACAAATGTACAAAGAACAAAGTGTGTATTTCCCAGTCAAATTAGGGTTATGTCTGCAAAAATAATCTCCAAGAAAATGTTTTCTTTATTAACACATTGAGCTAGTAGTTACAGAACTAGCTGCAGGAGTTAATTTTGTCAAGCTTTGCAAGTGTTTCATTTGAACCTTATAAAAACAATATGGTTTAAGATAAATAAGTACAATTTTCGCACTTTTTTGACTAAATTAAAATTCTTTGATGTAAGTCAAACCTGGATAATTCAAACTTCTATAATTCAAATTTGGATAATTCAAATTTTTTGTCCCTAAAATTCTGCATTAAAACAACGGTAAAAATTTGTGTTTAATTAAAATTTCATTTTGGATAATTCAAATTTTTTTACGATTGTTCTTATATAACAATACGGTATCGACTTGTTAAGGCGTAAATTAAGTACATTTTTGTCCGATCCCTACAATTCTGCATTAAAACAATAATAAAAAACAATGGGTAGTTCGAATTTTATTTTGGATAATTCAAATTATTGGTACGATTGTTCTTATATAACAATAAGGTATTCACTTGTTAAGGCGTAAATTAAGTGCGGGGACATCTGCTAGTGTCAGTTCTATACAGCGTTGATCGGCTCGGAGGAAAGCAAGGTGAACGCTCATACTGAACTCATATCACACGTAGACGCGGAAAATGCTCTTGACCTCGCCTTAGTGTAGGTTTACACCATCCGTTTTTTCCTCCCATTGCGTTACGATTTTGTTTTCTTCTAAAAACTGAAGGGAAGGGATTTGTTGTTCAAACTGTCCGTATTGTCGTCCCGCAGTCTGTCCGTTTATACCGCATCGTCTTGAAAAAGATCGAGATAAAAATAAAATTTGTTCGAGATAACGAAAACGGAGGAGAAAAACGGATGAACGCAACTGGCAGTTGGCAACAACACTACTCGTGCCTAGCTGTTGTATCTAATCCTTCCTTCTGTCGGATGGACACGGTATCCTTTTCACCGGATGCTTGTTGCGGTAACTTACTTCCCGCAAAACGGATGGAAAACGTGAAGGAAGCAAAACCAGCTTTCATTCCAATTTGGTTTCAGGCGTTTTCATCATGCTTAGGCTCTATGTATGTCTCTATTTAACTTATTTTTATAACAATAAATGTACTTTTTTTCGTAAATGTCTTTTTAATTTCTTTTGTTTTTATGTTTAAAAAATCTGTAGTTTTTCTGAACTCTGTTTGGAATATCGTGACTCTACTGTACTGTATATTGTACATGGACAATATTTTCTAAAATAAAATTTGTGTGTTAAATCTTTGATTGTGGAGTTAATTTTTGTGCAGTACATTACTGTACATGTATTTACCTCTTCTTTTTGAGTGAATGAACATATGTAATTCGAATTTTTAGATAGTTCAAATTTCTTCCCTGGTCCCTTCAACTTCGAATTATCCAAGTTTGACTGTATATATAAAATACTTTGTTTTAAACACTTGCCATTTTATTTCAATTTTTATTTGGATTTTTAATTTTAAAATTTTGTAACATTAAAATTAATTTACTATAAATTATATTTACGGACTACACTTTAGTCACTTTAGTGATTTGATTCAATATCATAATCACTACATAAATAGTTATCGACTTCTGAATCACAAAATATCTCCATTTTCACTCGGAACATAAACAGCACAATGTCGCAAACGTAGAGCATTCGGCGTTGTAGCAGATGGCGCTAAACATATGTACTGCTTTAAAATCAGTCTAGCAACACAAGAAAAGTTAATATAAGACCAGCTGAAGCAATATCTAGTGGATTTATACGAAACTAAGTCGAAAGTAAGAGGATGAACATAGAACATAAAAAACACCGTGTGACTTGTCGTTTGGTCCAAAAATACCACTACGAGTACAGCCCGTGGGTCTACCTTAGTGGATTAGGTGGTAGATTTTGGTGCATAAAAAAAATACTGATTCTCCACTGCTAGTAGCATAATTTGGTTTATTTCAAATAACTTATTTTCTGATGAAGTTACGAAGACATAAGGGTAAAAAATTAAACATCTTACAATTTCCAATTAAACTAGTGCTTTGATACCGTACTCAAATATTGGTGACAATGTAGAGGATTTTATTAAAATTTACCTTTGTGCCTTTTACTCCTTGTATCAAGGTCTTACGAAAGACCAAACATTTCCAGCAAGAAATTTTCCAATTGAATATGAATGTATGGAATAGAAGCAGTCATTGTTCCATATTTTAGTTTAGAGCATAGTCAATATTTTATAATAAACTATCTGTACCTGCGACTTTGTCCACGTTCAGTAACAAATCCTGGTTAATTATCAGCGTATGAAGTCCAGAAGTACGGTTAGTTCAACGAAATCGGCGAATTTTGGTATCAAAAGTTTTTTGTCGTTTTGACTTCTTAGATTGCGTCAAAGAAAAAAATTGCAAATATGAAAGTAGTTGAGAATTAATATTCCAATTGCCAAGGTGGGTTCAGATTTTTCCCAAAACCTACTGTTCAAAAGTTACAGTTGTACAAAAAGTTGGTAAACCAATAAGTATAAAACGCACACTTTTTGTGTTACAACTCCTAAACCTTGAAACCTACAGAATCGTCTCAGTGGCCATGTGAAAGAAATCGGCGAGCTGAAACCAACGAGTATCTCAAATTGAATATAGGTGCTACAAGAGTAAAGTTATAAGCAGAAATGTGAATAAAAAATAGGGCTAAATGGTCTTCTTTGGTCACTAATAATGTCACAACTTTTCAAATGTGGTGGTTCGCTTAAAATTCCTGAAGAAATTCTGCTCCTAATGGCTCAAACCCCAGCTTCCACTGTTTATCTATGTTCTTATATAACTAATAAATTTATTTTTTAACATCTTTCTTCTCAAATTGAACTATTACTGGTTAGATTGAAAATACATTCCTTTTAGCAAATTGCAGACGTTACGAACGATTGTGTTCCAATTTTACTTTATATGTGTGTTTTTTTACCCAAATTATTTTGCAAACTTTTATTTAAAATTTAACCTCTTTAATTATTTATCCTGCTCCTTTCAAATTAAAATCTATTCATCATAGAAGATGTATTCCTTGTTAAAATTGAAGACGGAACGTCAACTAATATGGAGGGACTGTTTATGTTATAGCTAAGAGAAGCGCAAACAAGAGTGGAAGAGTTGGAAACGGCACATTCACATCTACAGCGACGGTTAGACAAACTAAAGAATGCTAAATCAGCTTTGTTGAAAGATTTGTAACGACAGTGCATCACTCACAGATTCGTAAGTAATCGCACATAGTTTTTTAGTGAAATAAAATAAATTTTGAAACTTGAAAATCAGTTAAAAGTTATTTATTTTTTTGTGTTTACCATACAGCTGTAATTACTGCATGGTATGTCTGTTAACATTAGGACCAAGTAATAATATAACCTAAAAACAAAATTTTGTTCTTTTCTCAATGTTATTTTTATGTACTAGTAAGCCCCCGTGAAAAATCACTGGCAGATTAATTAGATACACATCAGAAATATGTCATTTATAAAAGTACTATTTAAAAACAACAAACTTTATACTACCTAATTATGCCGAGGGAATTTTTAACTCGGTAAATGTGAACAATTATAAGGATTACTAACTGTAGAATAGAATAGAATAGAAATATTTATTGTCGTTTAAACAAGCACAGTTGCAACAGACATGGTCAGAAAGGCATAACATAAATTACAGACACAAGGTATATACATAAGACTAAGACTATATCAAAGACTACGAAAGAATACCGTTGAGGGACGGGCTTGTGTACTCCGAGACCTTGAACGCTCCAATCGCCGCAGTGCGACGTTGTCACGTTCTTCCTACGCTTCTAACTGACTCAACACATTTATAATTCTTTAAACTGTGCGATCAAGCCTCGAGCGATAAATACCAGGAGTGTTCGAGGCTAGTCGATATGGCAACGCTGTGCGCCCATCCTATTGGCCGCCTAGCAACGGTATTCTTTAGTGGGCTTTGATATAATAATAAGTTACACAGACCGCTAAGAATGCAAGATACAGTGCATACACAAAACTAAAATATAAGGTCATTGATATTACAGTCCATAAATTCTTTAATAGTGTAAAAACTCTTTTTCCTTAGCCATCTATTCAACACCAACTTAAAATACCCAGTGGGAATTGCCTCAGAGTTGGCAGGCAGTTTATTAAACAGCCTTACTCCAAAGTATTTAAAACTAGACTGAGTTTTTTTTTTAGCCGAACAAAATCTAATTGTAGGCCTATTTGTTAAAATTTTTTATCTATATACATTATTATATACACTAAAATCTTGTTTATCCGAAATTCGTTTATCCAGAAATTTGGTTTATCCGGAACAAAATTCTGAAATTTTTTTTAAATACTGTAAATATTTTGTTATACAGTAATTGAGCTCGTCACCACAACTCTCTTTGATTTACCGTCATAATTATAAAGTCTTGTTTTGTAAGAAATAAAACACAATGCAATAAATGTACAGTACAGTGATAACAACAGCTAACATTGTAATTTAGGCCTAATAATGGTACAAAATGCAAAAATCGGTTTATCCAAAATATTGTTTATCCGGAAAGGGAGGGTCTGGTCCCATCAATTTAGGATAAACAAGGTTTAAGTATGTATCAAAATAAAGACAAAAATATTATATTTTTATTGCTTTTGATTTCATATTGATGCATCAAATAATTTAGACAGTATTAATAATATAGTGAAGAAATTAATAATCGAACATATGTTATACGAAGATGTACGAATGTTTCCGAAGTTAAACGAATCGGATCCCTTCTTTAAATTTCTATAAATGAATATTTTGATGATAAAGGTTGTATTTATATTCATTTTTAACCTCAAAGCAAAATCTTATTACGTATTATAGCGTACCTTAGTTCTACAACTCATATTTAAAAAAAATCAACTTCACAAGACATTATATTATTGATTGAAGATGTAAATATAATCTCAAAGTATAATTTACGCTAGGTTTTAATTAAGTATTACAGATGATGGGTGAAATCAGCTGATTTATTATGTTATCATGTACGTATGTACTCGCTTTTATAGGAATTTATTGCTGTAATGTATTGGTTACTTTTATCCAAACCTAACCTGTTACAGTTTTTTTCATCAGCTAACCTAACTAATTCTGTCATAACTTTTTACCTGACCCACAGATCCTTTCCCTTTGTCTTACCTGAAAATTAATAAATCGATTTATTTTTTTAGGTGAGTGGTCCCAGTAACGAAACATCTGCATCGTCCGACGATATAAAACGACGAAACACGAGCGAATCATCAACATGAACATTTTTCTTTAAGTGTATCACTAAGGACTTTTAAGTGCAAGAAGTGGTTCTTTGAGAAAATTTTTTATTAGGAATATTTTTTAACAATAATCAATTTTTGAATAACGAATAATCGGTGGGAGAATCCTAACCTCAAAATGAACTAACATGTTAACTCTCTTTTTTTTCAATGTAATCGTGGATTACGTATTGTTGCAATGTTTGTGATTTTGTTAGGTTGGTATTTGTGATAGGGCGGTGCACATGACACTAGAACAAAACAGGTTATGAATCGAATGTTTAGAATATTCTAAAAAATATTTATTATAATATATTATGAATGTAAAAAATAAATCAGTTTTTTTATGCTTTTATAGTTTTATTTATTTTTTTGTTTGGAGCGGGAATAGTCCCACAATAGTTAAATTGTATATAAGTTTTTTTATTGTAAAGCATAATTTTTTTATAGTTTAAATTGAATTAATTAAAGCAAATAAACAACAATAAAACAGTATTACACCACTTCAGTATTATTATGAAGTCTAGGCTGCATTAGATTCTAAATAAAGGGAATAACTTTAACAAGTACCCAGTTTTACAAATTCAAACATTTTAACCTTCTGAATAATTTTAGTTACTTTCTATTTTGACTGACTAAACACAATCATGTACCAGTATAATCCACATTACCCTAGTTACAAGCAAGATTACGTTGTCAATTCTAGGGTAAGGACAAGGAGGAAGGGTGTTGCCTGCCAAGCGTCTCACAAACTCATTGATACTAACTTGTTTTATTCTTTATCTTACCTTTGGCATTACTCTGCAATTCTGGAATGGAATAAAACATATTTTTCATAACTGATACTTTTCCCGTAATGTATGTAAACTACAGTAGCCTCAAACTAGAAATGTGCCCTCCCTGACGTGGCGGTACAACCAATTCCATGAATACTAGTTTCCACATAACTCGGAAAGTTACAACTCCGTAACAAAACACTTAATACTTATCTTCTTATAATTTTTCCTACTTACATATTATAATATTGATATAAATGTTTATCATCTTTAGGAAAAAAACTATAAAAAGTTATAATTTTAATGAAAAGTTTTTACATAGGCCTAATAAAAAGTAATGACAACAAATATTCAAAGTGAGAAATATTTGTATTTTTAGGCCAAATGAAAAGTTCCAGCGAAAGAGTTTAAGAAATTAGATTAATTAACTCTTTTATTTAAAACAATTTTCTGTACAACCCTTTGTTTGGTCAGGAGGCAAGGCCGTAGCCAGGGGGATTAGGGGTCTACCCCTCCCCCCGAAATCCCGAAATTTAGTAGTCAAAATTAATATTAGGTTTAAAAAGTGCAAATTAAATTATAAAATAGACAACATAACAGAGAATCCAACAACATACTGTATTTTACATAATTGTGCATTGCATGCGTACTGATATTTAGATTTACTTGATTAAAGTACAACGTACAATACACATGGATGCAGTAGGCTTACTCTCTTTTGAGCTTCATCGGATCTATTAAGTAAGAAAACTGAAGGTTCAACAAAAATACTTTACTCTAACAAAACACGCAATGTATTGTGTATTAAAGATTCTCCCAATACAGGGGTTGGCGTGCGAAGCATGCAATGCACTGTGTATTGAAAATACTTCCAGTACGGAGGTTGGCGTGCAAAGCACGCAATGCACTGTGTATTGAAGATACTTCCAATACGGGGGTTGGCTTGCGAAGCACGCAATGCACTGTGTATTGAAGATACTCCCAATACGTGTTTAATATGAACGTGTTAAAACGGTTTAGATTCAAAACCCCGGTCCTGACCATTTTTATTGGGGTTGTACCGCTGAACTCAAACGCAACAAACAAAAAAGCTGGGTCCCCTCTTTTCCTCTTCTCTCAGGACACGTTCCTGCAGTGAGGACACTCTAACGTCACAAAGTTTAACAACAGTATTTTAAAAAATAGAGTAAAATGGGTTTTTGAGTAGTATTTTTTGTGAATATCTTAAAAAATACATTCCACAAAATTAGAAAAAAATAATTTTGATATCGTTAGTCGAGTCTCTTTAAAACGATACCTCTCATGACAACATCATAAAATGTTTATTTTTTGCGGTACCAAACCTTGGCTCAAAACATTTACAGTGAAATATTTCTTTTGCTAATTATTGGAATGTATGCGAGTTAGCATTGTTCATAACTGTCAGATTTCAGCTTATATTTGACTGTGACACACAGACAGGCAAACAAAGGATCTTATAAAAATCCATTTACACAGGTCAGTTCAGTATTGGCTCCATGTTTCCGTATCAGTAAAAAACAATATTCTTCTGCAGATTAGAAAAGAGGGCTTCCCACAGGTAAGGTGCTTGTCCGCATGAGCGTTGTCAGTGCTGATTCAATATCCCTTCAGTACTTTTTTAATTAATTCTAATTCCCAAAGGTTTTTTAGAATTTCACAGACTTTATTGTTTGTTTGTTTACAATGAAAGACGAATTACTCATTGAATGTGTCAGGATATATCCTATTTTATACGATCTATTTAGTCATAAATACATGGATGATTCATTTAAAAATAAAATATGAAGCCGAATAATAAAGGAAATGAGAAATGATATTTAATGGAATGAGGAACTATCTATATGATTGCCTTTGAGGTTAAAAATTATTACAAAAATATACTATATATTTTTGAACAATTCTTTTTATTTATTTCATTCTTGAAAGCATAAAAAATAACTTAGTCCTACGAACATAAAACTATATTTTAAACCATGACTAACTAGCTTGAGATATTGGTCTAAATTATTACTATTTTAATAGAATCATAAAAGATTGAATTTATGTTAGTTTACAAATATAGTCCTACTGACACGGCACTGATGTATGGGAATGAGGAAACACGGATAGCACTGATACTGAACTGTCACGGACCTATGTAAATGGACCTTAACGGTTCTGTTTTTTCCCTTTGAAGGTAATTCCTACAAAAATAAACCCAAGTTGTAATTTTACCACTTTTTAGACGCAATGGTCTGATTATATTTCCACTCAAAACTTGCATTGCTATGACTTTATAATTGAGAAAACTGAAGATGATAAACTGTTGTCAAAACATGTCTACATGACCTAGCGTCACGACTGTCTATGCCCAAGTACGGACGGATGAATTCTTCGTAAAAAAAAAATTTTTAACCTAGTTTAATGACAAAACACTATAAATATCGTTGTCTCCAGCGACAAATAGAACCCTCGGTAGCTCAGTTGATAAAGCAGTGTTATGGTCTTATATGCACAAAATTAGGTCATAATATTCAGCATCAAATTAAATACAATATGTAGTAATAAATAAACTACGTTATTTGGTTCCGTCTTGTGATTTCTGTTGCCTTAGTTCAAAGGCGCGTTTTGGAGTCGGAACTCCATCTTCAGTTGGTCACTCAATACATTAATATAAATATATATATAACGCAACACGAATCGCTGCAAAATATACTCAATGACTATCATTCCAGTCTAATTCTTTGTATAAGAAGGCATGAGATGCAACCGACTGATAAGACCTACCATCTAAAATATTTTAACTCGATTTGGAACAGTGTGTGCCTACCTCAACAATGTAAATAATTATTTACGTATTACATATGCGTTGTGTTATATATGTTTATATTATTATTTTGACGATCTCCATTGAGTTTAACTGAAGATGGAGTCTGACTCGAAAACATGTCTTTGAACTGAGACAAAAGAAGTCTCACAACAGAATCAAATACGTAAGTTCCTTCGCCCTTGGGGCGAGAGAGAATCGAAGCGAAAGAGGCTCAAACTCGAAGCGGTACGTGCGTCTTTTGTCTTCAAAAGGTTTTAAATTGAGCAGTTTATGATGAGGAAGATATTATGTTTTATTGGTACCGTACGAAGGTTGAAGAGAACGACTCGTGGAATATGGGTGCATCTAACGGAACTATCATTTCGGCTTTTGTTGCAGTAAAAGAATTGCAAAAGAGCGATGCAAAATGTTTGGCATTCTACAGAATTTCCTAGATTTATATCTTTCTACTGTTGTACATTTTCTTTTAATATCGAATTGGCACAAAAAAAAAGGAAAAGAAGACACCAGATAACCTCCAAATTAAAAAAACCAATGGTTTTAATACCTGATATACTATATAGGCATAATGATTAGTAATTCTTAGTAGTAGTCATTTAGTGATTAGCAATTTTCAGTAATAAAACTATGTAACTTTAATTGTATTAAATTAAAAATGCAATGAAATGAGATTGTTAGGTAACAATAGGGGGTTTTCAACTTCTCCTACAAATTTCCCATTAAAAACCTCCATGATGAACAGGATACAACTCTTCGTTTCAAGCGTCACGCTCGATTTTTCCCGTTCTCAACAGTTTGCACAGTTCGAGTCTCTCTCGCTTCGACAGCAAAATGCCTTGTTGTGGGTCCCCATTCACTTACATAGAAAGTCGAGTGGTGGGGGAATCTATTCGAGTTCGTGTCTCTCTAGCCCTGTGAGCGAAGGACCTAATAGTTCATTCATTGCTACAATAAATGTTGTATTGAATAGTGACTTGGACACCAATCAATGAATATTAAAACAAATTGAGCAACACTGCTCCTAAATTTAAAAAAGGGTAGATAAATTATATAAGATTTAAAATAGCAATTATATTTTCATTCTAACCAGCTGTAACTCTGTCGGCCTAGCAATCAACTTCTAACCAGATGTGTCAAATTTAAAATTTGAATTAGTTTTATAATGTCAACATAGATATATTGAAGTGCATAAACTAAAATAAGCATAAAATGTTCCACTCAAAGAAACATACAGTTTGAAAGTGTCTGTAAACAAGAAAAAAATACTTACTGTTATAGCATGTATCAAATAATAATTTTATTGTAACCAATTGCGAATGAAAAAATGTTTTGCGATTAAATTGAACATAAATGAATCCAGTAGTTGTGTTTTTTTGCTTTTCCAATTTACCTCTTAAGCCGTGTCTGCACCGGACGAACATTGTTTGGTGTGAACGCCTTCTCAAACATTACTGAGCGTTGTGGTGGGGGAATGGCGGGAACCTGTTGGTGGCGGTAAAAGTTTGCCGTCAGACCGAACATTTCGGTCGAACTCACATGCTACTGCCAAAATACGTCTATCAGGAGGTAAACTTTACTGCCACTCGATTGTAAGGTGGTATCCCACAAATCACAGTTTTTAAATACACCCCCATCTGAAATACGGCCTTGACAACCAACATTAACATACAAAAATTAATAGTTTGAATCAATCAGAGCCATCACAACGATACTGTAATGCCCTTTGTAGTTAAAATATTGAGTGCCGCTATCAACAGGGCATTGTACAACTACTACATTCTTGCCGTCTAGGACTCTAAGACAAATTTCAATTTATTTTTAAAACCGGTGGAAACTATTGACAATTGCTAGGTGTTTACACATATTCACATAAAGCATTGACAAGTGCCACACACACACCACCAGTAGTATTTCAGAAATGCTTTGTTTTGAAATGTTAAATAGGTACATTAGAGATATAAACTAAGAATCCCCCGTAGCCAAAAACCTTGGAATCAAAGCCAAACAATCATTTACGCTTATAGCATTATGATAATTCGTATCTTGTTTTGAAAAAGTTTGTCCAGTAATTCAAAATCTTCATTACACAACCCTTGTAAAATTTGTGAACAGGCTACTTGCTATCAGGTCTGCACGAAATTGTTCACAGCACTCATCTCTTCACTTAAACAATTGTCTGCCACCATCATGGATTGTGACGAGCATACATGAACACATAACCAGCTGCTAAACGACGACACAGTGTAGATGCACTCATCACTACACAAATACTCCATCAACTGACTACAATATCAAAATGTTTGCCTTTCTCTAGCCGCAAACATTGATTTGTTCGTCTACGAGCTGTTAAAAATATTCAACAAACATGTTTGGTGAACAAAATATTAAATGTTCGTCCGTTTTTAGCGTTCACCATTCATGATTGGCCGGTGCAGATGCGGCTTTTACACAGTTTCTATTTACTGTATTTCCTTTGTTAGTTAATATATTATCTATTTAACCAATGTCACTTTATATAATGAAACCGTATTAAGGTATGTTTCCAATAACAACAAAGTATAAGAGTTATTGGCAAGATAGTAAACTATTCTCAAGTCATGAAACCTCTGACAAAATCTAGAGTAATATTTGTCTTGAAACTTCCTGACAATGGTTATTTAGTGATTATATATTTTTATCTAATATATTTATTGCAAATGTATGTATTTCCTTCCTCCTACTGTTCTATTTTTAAACAAAAAAATCCCAAGTGAACCTAAGGATCCTTTTGACGAGATTATATTGGGGGGATTAAGATGAACCGTCATAATTAACAATAATGCCATAAGGTTCAAAGTATAGGGGGGGGGGGGGGGGGGGTTAAGATGAACCTTCATAATTATTAACAATAATTCGACCACGCAGCTGAACAGCTGACATGAGTTGAGCAAATTTCTAAAATTAAGTTTACCACAATGTTTTATTCACGACGGTGCTGAATAGCTGCAAAATGCTTCGCACGCCATTCCGCATATTGGGAGTATGTTCAACACACAATGCATTGTGTGTTTCGCACTCCAACCCCACGGTAGAATCCATCACATGGCTTTGAACCGGGTACTTTCCCGGTATTTTACGTTTTGATCGATTTTGGGGGAACCAAGCGAGCTATAAGGTTGCGTAAAAAAACAAAATGTGCAGAATAACATCCTACATTTATATTTTTAGAAAAAACTCTAAAAAATCATTCTCGTAGCAAAAATCTCAAAAAATAGTTACTACCGGTCAAAAAACCTGCTTCCGGTTGTTGGATTTTTTTGGCTAACGAACTCGTCCGAACGACGTAGACAACCAACATGTGTACCAAATCAGACTTAAAATGCGGCCGCTAGAGTGCGAACACATATATATATATGATTTTTAATGACAACCAGAAACCTGTTCTGGGGACCATGATCGGTGCTCATTTGCTACTCCCGACCATGGGTCTTATCATAAGGGCCACTGCAATAGCTCATTTTTCCTATGGAAATTCGCTAATATTGCCATAGGTTCAAACTCAGATAATGACAATTATATTTTTAGAAAAATGTGATTCCTCTCAATACAACAATAAAAAATAAAACCTCCCTTTGCCCTTCCTTTTTTTTTAAGGCTGATTATTTTAAATAATTTATTTTACATTAGAACCTCGGCTATCCGAGTTTCTGTATTATCTGAGGCAAATTAAAATGTTTTTGTCAAAATCAATTCTGTTAGCTGACAAATAAATATTCAATAAAGAATTCATAGCTTGAGAGGATTTCACAATAAGTGAATTTATAATAAAAAATTTTGCATTAGATTGAACAGAAAGAAAACAAAACAGTTGCTTGCCTTGTACATCCTGAACACATTTCTGCACTTACCCAACGCAATATTATGGGTGAAGTTTAGCGGATGGGTAGTACAGTGAATGACGAAGCGGTCCTTGTGCCATCATATTTACAACTCGCCATCCTTTCACCCGAATAGTTTCTTCCCCCTGCTACAGTATTTTGTTCTTTTGTTTTTAGTCGGTGTCGGTGTTAAACTTTGTGAATAAGAGTGTCATTATGAGTTGAAAGCGTGTTGTTTTATCATTAAATAAAAAATGGGAAGCAATTAAACGATTAGATGAAGGTGATTCTATAAGAAAACTGGCAAGTGATTTAGGTATTGGGGAATTGAGTGTCGGGGATTGGAGACGAAATTAAAAAATGGTTATCTTCAAATAAAGAAGAGGCTAGGCAATCAATGAAAAAACTTCAGAAGCATTATTTTTGTTGTTTTTAATATAGTAGCTTACAGTTTCCAATTTCTTTCATTTGAGTACATTATCAAAAATTCTTTGTTTATTTAAAATTATATTATTTAAAGCCAAATAAAATAGATTTTGAAGTAAGTATGGTTCCAAATCAGCCTATAGCGACATAAATGATGCAGGAACTTGCACCTCAATAGTTTTCTTACGGCCTACCGTATTATCTGAGTTTTTGGTTATCCGAAGTCTACCTGGTCCCAATTACCTCTGATAATCGAGTTCTACTGTATTTAGAGTCTGAACTTTTGTTTTTAAAGTGTAGAGTTTATAATACAAATCACTGATAAGAATTTCTTAACATTTTTTTCTGAGACAAACGTGCAAACAGCAGAAGCTAAGTTCCTGACATTTAGGTTCCAAAATTTCCTCCACTTTCATCAAAATCCGTTTGGAACAACTTGATTAAATCGATTTTCCGAGTGTATTGAAATTGTGTGGCAGTTATGTCTGGATGAAAAAAACACAAGATTGCTGGCAGCTGGAAAGCATAGTACCCACACTCAAAACAAGGAGCACTGGCAGGCCTGTTGTTACAATGTTCAACTAACACACGAGGCTCGGGTTCAATATTCCAGCGGGAACATGTAAACTCTTCTAAAAATGAAGGAAAGCGAGTTGACACACCTGCAGACATGCGCAACTATATATCACTGTGGAATGCTAATTTCAGGCCATTATAAAATCCAATACTTGTACAATATTTGTAAAATACGCTTATATTTGACAACACAGATATGGCTAGCTAATAGCTTTGTTACTTTTCGTTAGAGTCATGTGACAGGTATGTTTTTTTGTTTTAACATAAATACATACGAGTGCTGTCCAGAAAGTAACAGTCTTTTAAGCCTGACGCGACAGTGGGCCGGGCTGGCGCCCCATCTTGGCGTCAGAGTGCAGCCAGCCGTGGTAGCTTAGCATCGTGCCTATTGTACTTTGTATACAGTGGAGTGTTAAAAGTCCCGCCAGTTGTAAAGTGCAAGCTGTGATAAGATTTTTGTTGGCGAAAAATCATAAACCAATTGAAATTTATCGCCAGATTTATGATGTGTACGGGCCAAGGAATAACGGGTGAGGCAGTGGTGCAATGATTTTAAAAATGGCCGAACCAATGTTCACGATGAGAATCACAGTGGTGGCCTAGTCTTGTGAGTGATGATCGGTGGTGAAAATCTGTGAAAATCGTTTTACAATTACAGAACTGTCGGAACATTTCCCCCAAATTTCACGGAATTTAGTACATGAAATTGTGGTTGGTAAACTTGGTTACCACAAATTTTGTGCCAGGTGGGATCCGAAAATCCTAATGGAAGACCACAAAAAACAGAGACTTGCTGCAGCACTGCATTTCTGGAAGACTACTACAAAAGTTGAAACCAAGTTATCGATTGTATCGTATCTGGTGATGAGACTTGGGTAAAGCACATCAACTGTGAAACAAAACGGCAGTCGATGGAATGGGAACACATGCATTCGCCCAAGGAACTGTATGCAAACGCTGTCAGCAAGAAAAATCATGGCTACTGTGTTTTAGGATGCTCAGGAAGTGATTCTCGTTGATTTTGTTGAACTTGCCCAAACAATCAGCTCAGAGAGGTATTACAAAACAGTCAGAAAATTAAGACGGGTGATAAAAAACATGCACCGGGGAAAGTTTTGTTTTTCAACGACAACGCTCTTCCACACACGGCCAATCGTATCCAAGAGCTCTTGGATGGGAAGTTTTCAATCATCCGCCTTACAGCCCGGATTTGGCATCGAGCGACTACCACCTGTTCCCAGCGATGAAACCGTGGCTCGCTTTGACACTGACGCTGAACTGCATGGGGGTGTAAACCAGAGGTTTACAAAAAACCATGGTTTTGAAGAACAATCCCATTTTTGGCCAAAAATACTCCCAAACAATCAGTTATTATTTTTTTTATAAAAAAAACGGCTCTAACGATTTTGATAAAATTTGGCTTATTTGTAGCCCTTAATGTACCCCACGATATGCAAAAACCCGCATCTTTCTAAAAATTTTCGTTTAGCTAATATTAATAAATTAAATTACCCTTGCTGAGGAAGCGTGTAAGCAGGTAATTTATTACAAATTAAAAATAATAATAACTGATTTTGGGGGGGTTTTTGGCCAAAAAGGGGGTTGTTTTTCAAATTTTTCAAAACCTTTTTTCGTGCATCCATACAGGCCTAATTGACATGTTTTTTGCAAATTTGTTTGAAATCGATAGAAATAGTTTTCTCTCTAGCTAATGATAATAATACTTATTAGTTACTCTCCTACTTTAACACAATTATAAAGTCACAGTATAGTAATTTAAATATGCTTGTGAGTAACTACTGTATATATGTGCCAGTTACTGGTACCGTTTATTTTAAATCAATTTCTAAACACCTTTCTCAGCAGTTGAACTCTCACTTTATATTAGTAGTTGGGAATAAGTGGCACACATTTTAAAGTAAATATTTAGACGAATATTATTACAGTATTTTTAATATTTTTCATTGAGTTGTGTCAAAAATATTTGTACAACAGTCTACAACATAATTATTATTATCTTATATCTATATATATATATATATACAAAGGAAAGAGCTACAAGGTTAAAATTTTACAATAATAGTATTTATAGTCCCTTTTGTTATTGTATAATATAAAGAATCAAATTGAATATTTGAAAACAAAATTGACTATAGAAATATAGAAAACTCCTTGGGTTAGAATAACAAAATTCATTTAACAATATCCCAAGCTACTGATATAAGCTTTAATTTATAAGCAGAAACGCGGAATGAGCTCATTTAGAGAAAATCGTGAATTTATCTCGAGTAGGTAATCGTGCCGGTTCATCCAAATAGGAAGTATTATTTTCCTTTTGTTTCATTAATAGGATAAATTAACAAGAATATTCATAAAGTGAGAAAAACTATGTACATAACCTAAAATTATAAAACATAATCATATAATCTTAGTTCATAAAGTCTCAAAGAAAAATTGAATTCATGCATATAAAATATTGTTCGTCAAAAGGGAAATACAAATTATTATTTGAAATTCGAAATGTCTATATGCACTTAATAAAAGTCTCTGTTCATTTACAGTATTCGAAGTAGTAAAATGTCGGTATTTGTATGGTTTAATTGTTTATTTAACACATGGGTAATAGAAAACTTTTTTTATTAATTAATCTTACATCCCATTATATTATACTAAGGGAAATATCATTTAATGTTTATTTATTCAAGACATATATATATTCGAATTAACACTTGTTTTTAAAATATGATAATTCTACATAAAAAAAATATGGAACACATAAAAGTATGGTTAGACCTCACCCATTTTCTGGAGGATAGTTTCTGAGTAAGTATTTTATCTATTGTTATTTCTGTTAACTTTTTTTTTTACTTCTGGTTTGTTCCTTTTTACGAAGTTGAATAATTTTCTAATGTTCTTTTTCTTGCCATCTCTTCTCTTAGAATTATTTTATAAAAATTATTTCACCATGACTTTCTATCTATATTATTTTCTTTCTTTTTTTTACTTTCTCCCCCTATACCATAGTATATGGAGAAAGTATTGTATTCGTCAAAATTTTCGAGTTTGAGTTTTTGGTGGAAATATCCGTTTTCGGTCCCCCTGAACCTAAAAAAGTGGTTTTCGGAGTGATGTCTGTGTGTGTGGATGTTATCAGACCTAGAGCCTAAACCAGTCGTCCGATTTTGATGAAATTTGATATGGAGGTACTAATTCACGGTATCTCCAGGAGTTTTTTTCATTTTTGTGAATTTTTTATTTTGAAGGGTAATTTTTCCGTAAAAACCCTTAAAATAACGGAAAAATCAACTTTTCTCAAAAACGGCTCTAACAATTTTGATTAAAATTTTATAGTTTATTATGGACCTAAAGTATTATGAACTATGAAATTTTAATCAAAATCGTTCGAGCCATTTTTGAGAAAAGTTGGTTTTTACATTATTTTATGGATTTTTATGGGAAAATTATTCTTAAAAATAAAAAATTAATGAGGGAGAAAGTATGTGTCAGTTTCCTGATACCGTTTATTTAAAGTCTTTTTGTTGAACATCTGGCAGTTTCACTAAATGAAAATATTTCTTTTGCTGATTCCATTTTATTTCACAGTATTTTTGGTTTTGACCACATTAGGCCAAATCCTTATTGGGTTGAAATATTGGAATATTTCAATATCCCAAAGCTACTTTTGGAAAAATTCTAAATAATATTTTGAATTTTTTCAAACTAGGCCTATTATTACATCTGACTTCTGTAGTATCAATATTGTGTTAAGTTATGTTCAGATCAGCTGCTTCTGTTTATTGAATGACCCCGTTTCTGTGTGTATGTTTAACTAATATCTTTGGCCGTCTTGTATTCTTTGATGGAATTTATGTAATAATTTTCTCCCTCTGGTTCACTAATATAATAAATAGCTGTTCTTCCAATTGGAATATTTCAAGTCACACTGTTAAAAAACGCTAAAAAAACCTGTAATTAAATTTATAACATGAACAAATCATATGCATAAATAACTAATGAGTTTGACTTGTGAGAAAATAACTGGATAAAATAAAACCGGAACACAAAATCTCACAATAAATATGTTTACTAACCTCAAACGCGTTTCAACGACAATGTCGCTGGCGACATTATCGTTGAAACTGATGAGGATGGTGACATTGTCGTTGAAACGGGTTTGAGGTTAGTAAACGTAAGTTATTTATTGTGAGATTTTGTGTTCAGATTTTATTTGATCTAAATAATCATATGCAGTTTAACAAGTTAGGTAAAAGTTTGCATAAGATTAGATTTGTATAGTTGAAGAAAATAAATGATGTGCTGATTGTATGTGTTAAGTCAAACTGATAAATTCAATTTAAAAAAATGTTTGTTTCTGAGGGGTACAAACTATAAATCACCCAAGTAGTACATGATTAATAAACATATATGACATTTGGTATGTAGGCCCTAAATACATAATTATAAGTTACTTGTAATGTTCTTTAAAATAATTCAAACTTTTAAAATTGGAATCATGAATTTTATATTATTTAACAGTTTCTGCTAGTAAATCTTCAAAATTTGACTACTAAAAGGCATCTTCATGGTAACAAGCAAATTATTTATGTAAACCCAGTTTACACTTTCTCAAATTTAATTTTTCAAATCTGCCTCATGAAGACATCCACAGCCTATTAGATTGTATTAACAATATTCAGTAGTTCTTTACAAACTTTCCCTAGCTGAATACACATTTTAAAATTGTGTACTATTTTTAAAAATTGAATCTTACGCATAGAAATCTTACGTCACCCTTCTATCTTTTTATAAAAATGTTTATATTGTATTAATTTGTATGTTTAGACGTACGTTCTTTTTGAAAAATAGTTTAAAGAACGTAACATTATTATTAGAAAATTATAGTTTCTATGTTTTTCATAGCCTAGCAGTCATACCTCTTTGTAAGGTGAAAGTTTACAATTTTGATTTACAAAAAGAAGGTGTTTTATGTGGCATTTTTTTTTAGATAACAGGGATTTTATTTTTTGTTTTGGTTTTGATATCACTGACAGCAGTTTTTACGATAAGACTGATATTTTATTAGTATTAGAGATGTCAAAATATATGAGAATGTGATGTAACTCTTCATGTTTATATTGCCATATTTTTGAGTAAGTTTATACTTTATAGGCTAGTCAACACCTAGAAATTCCTTAGGTTACCTGAGCATAACATATCACAGTTGACACCAAACCAGTTATCAAAAATTCATAATCTTAATTAAATTGTGGAATTTACATGACATGAGATATAGATGTTATGGTATAAGTTCAACTAAACTTCAAATTTGATAAAATGTTTAAAGTAGTTTAGAAATCTTTTAATTTATACAGGCTTGGCTTAAACCTAAGTTTGTTTAGGTTTACCTTAGGTCTAGGCCTACATGGTATTTAAATTGCACTAATAACCTCGGCGGAAATTTACTATTCAACCCTCGGCTGATATTTTTGCAGAGACGACGTTTTACATTCTCTACGGTTAAATGTTGAATATACCGGTAAACATACTGTGACTAAAGACTATAAATTAGAACTTAAGGCTATTTTTTTATTATTAGTCTTGCATTTCTGTTGCCTTAGGTAAGCCGAGGGTCAAATAGTAATTTTGCGCCATTTATTTTATTCAAATTCGTTAGCTAAAGTAAGGCCTAGGCTAGGCCATACTACTCACTTTATTATAAAACCCTTAGATTGCACAAAACTGTTTGCTATTTCACATTTCCCATTACAGTGAAATTACAGTATACACCCTCTGACATACTATCCTTATTTTAGAAAAGTTAAGAAGCGGTTTAACCTAACCTATATGTATGTTAACAAACTGAAAACATAGCCTACTGTGATTCATAGGCCTAACTATAAGTTAGGTTAGGTGCAGGTTTTGTTATTGTTAGGTTGGTATTGTACAACGTAAGTTTACAGTTGGTTTCCTTGCTAATGATGACTTCTGTTGAAAGAAATTAGTGAGGCCAACTTATGCTTAGGCCTATTGTAACTGTGAATTGTACAATGTGTTAGTAGTTTTGTTAACTGTAAAATAGACATAGGCCTCTACAGATTTTATGTTTAGCTTGATGATATTTTAGGCTAATTTTTTAAATAATTTGAGTAAAGGGCCTAAGCCTAATATAAATCTATTTTAGGCCTATTATACCTTTGCCACAATATGGCAAGAAGGTGTATTTTACCCACGTGGATAAATTCTACTGTAATTCAGCTGTAGGCTATCTTGTCGCAACTTTACTATTCGACTCTAGGCTAACCTATGGCAACAGAAATGCAAAAATAATAATAAATACATACCTAAAAGGTTCTAACCTAACCTATTTAGTCACAGTATGTTTACCTGTATTCAACATTTAACAGTAGAATGTAAAACAACATCATTGTCTGTTATTAGGCTAGAGTCGAATAGTAAAGTTACGCCGGCTATCTCATATATTTATTCGCTAAGTAATTTTTTTATCAGCTCATTACGTCATTATTTTTCATCCAATTTGTACAAAAGAAGTGTCACGTGTTATACACTGCAGAAAAATATAATGATCCAAAATACTACTAGGCCTATATTTTAAAATTAATTGACATTTGAAAAATTACAGCGTCATGTTATTTATGGGAGCGACCTTTTTTGTATCCCAGTAGTATGGGAGAACGTTTTTGTCCCTTAGTTTGGCAGAACTGTAGTAACGTGGCCATGACAAATGTACCAATTTAAAGCCCAAATATAAGAAATTTATCATTTCCTCCATTTAAGTTTGTTAAATAGTACAAAGTATAAAGTCCTAAAAATTCCTTTTGTTATTTATATAGGAGACATTTTGTCTAGAAAGTCGCCTTTAGGTTGAGAGAACCGTTCAACATAGCCTACGTTCATAACACATCAATTTGATTCTTAAATCTTCCCATAGGCCTACTCCGCAAAAATGTTAAATGTGTCATTTTATTACTTTAGTACCAGGAGACCGAGCTAAAGCTCGATTATAAGCAGGGCCTAGTTCGCTCACGTCAATAACTATTATTGCAAATTTCCGTGAACATCGTTTAGGTTAGGCCTATAACATTAAACAACTAAATAAAGGGTATGTTTATTTAGCAGAAGTATTCGTTGCCATGGTTAATATAAATAGATACAACATTAGGCTTACCTCTAATAAAATACAGTTTAAAAGAAAACAGATGATTATTATAATGGCATTGAAAACATTTGCATCAGCTGTGCTTCGTTTAAAAGAAAACAGATGTGGAGTAGTCTTTTATGAGTGATTGTGGAGTAGTTTTGTGTAATTAGATGTATGGTGATTTTTATTATTCAAATTTAATGTACGTTTTTTAAATACTTTGACCATGGCTATACAATTGAAATTTTGTCAACAGGTTTATAAATAAAATGAAATGAAAATTGAAGATGATTATTGTAATGACATTGAAAACATTTGCATCAGCTGTGCTTTGTATTGTTTAAAATGGACAAATTTCACTTTTTAATTTAATAAAAAGACGTAGAAAACGAATTTTCCCAGACTGGTAACCATTTCCAATCGATTTCTCGTGGCCAAACGCCCCATATAAAATCAAAAAATCAAAAATCCTTAGACGGAGATTCCAGATCCATTTAGCAGACAGACAATTATCTCTCGCTTTAGTAGATAATATTGTGTTAAATAATACAAAATGTAAATGCCTTCAAACCGTTATAGTCATTTTGTATATGTAGAGCTAATTTAACTAACATCTTATTTATTACTAAGTGAAAACTTACTAGGGTACATGCTTTTAATAATTAGACAGCTGATCAAGGTTTTACTTAATTTCCTCTACAGTAAACAACAAATGTAACCTTTATGAAGTAATTATTAAATCTGTATATAAGTGTGTTCGTTTTAAACTTTGTGATTTTGTTCAGTGATAAAAATTTTATTAATAATAAGATGACAAAATGAAATGCAATATTTATGTAATGCGGTTAAATGTTTAACGGGTGTACAGAACATAATGAAACATGCGTTTACATTATTTATTTTTATATTTGTAGAATTGCTGTTAATATGGATTGTATTTATTAAAAGTAATGGTGTATGATAGATAAGTTGATCGCAATAAGCCTCCGGTATTTTGTATAGTCACTGTTGTTATTAGGCCTACTTTTTAGTAAGTTAATAAACAAATTTCCCCATAGTGATTAAGAAAACGGTAATGTTTAGTATGATCAATATAATGTAAACTAAACAAATTTCTATACCGGTTCTATTCTGTAAACAGTTTTGCACCGCATATGAAAGTGCCATTGTTTTCATATTTTGTGGTGTTTTTCAGAAGTTAAATAGGCCTATTAAAAACAACAAATAAATGGAATACAACTAGTAATACAGTAATTAATTTTAAGCTATACCTATATTAATTCTCTGACACTAATGATATTAGATAGGCCCTATAATAATAATCATAATTGTAGGCTACAAATGTATAGTTACTTGTACGACTACAATACAGTATACACCACCACACCATATTGCAGCAGGATGTCAAACTATGTGCTAAAACACTCCCTAGAACTTTATCCTACTTTTTATAAATGTTTTTCCTAAGTATGTCAAGTTTATGTAACCAGCTGTTATTATTTGTTAAACCAGTCTGGACATAGACTTACTTCCTCTAGTATCAACCACAGTATGTTTACAATTTGTAATACAAAGCCTAATAGTGACAATTTGTCCAGGTTTTTACCACTACTTAATTAACTTGACAACTGCTATGATCTCGGTAATGTTACATATATAGGCCTTCTCTAATTTCTCCCACTTGTACCCTTATTAAAAATTTTTATTAAAATAATAAAAAATAATTGTGTGTAATTTAATCACTGAAACAATAACAAACCGATATGTCTGCTGCGGCCGTTTTGGCGTTGAATTTGTTGAGCCGATATTTCGGCTTGCGGCCGTTTTCAGAACTATTTTTGTAAACCTATATACAATATATCGTCTCATGGCTGTCAAAGGATTGAAGCAATTTTTTAAGCTTAAAACATAAAAAGAAAAACAGATTTTATTAAATTGTAGAAACTTTTACTATAGGCCTACTGTGATTAAAATGTGTGAATTGATGAGATAAAAAAATAAAAGAATTCGAAATAATTAAGGTATTCAACACAATTTATTAAGATTGCTATAAACAACTTTATTGAGAAGCAGACAAAGTTGAGATTCGTGACTTTGTTCTTGAATATGCAAAAATCCATTTAAATTTTCAAATAACTTAATTAACCGTGTAGGCCTAAGATAAAAAAGGAAAGTTGCAAACATGCAACTACTTTCCCAAACAATTGGATTTAAAATTAATAAAAAGTGAGTCTAGAATAGTGAGTTGAGAAATACGATGTATGACTACAAAATAACCAGATTAATGCTATAAAATTCTTAATTTTTATTTCTTCACAACTTAAACATTACCCTATTCAATATACCCCTTCAGCTGAATAGCTGCCTACATGTACGAAATATATTAGTAGAATTTGTTTTCACCTCAGCCATGGCTCAAGAGTTGCTTCGTTCTAAAATTTGCACTTCGGCTTTGCGGCCTCGGATTATGGACTGCTTATGAACCAAATGGGTTATAAGGTCGCGTAAAGAAACAAAATGTGCACAATAATCTCCTGTATTCTAGTACGAAAAATCTCAAAAAAAGTTTACTTCTTGTCAAAAAACGTGCTTCCAGTTGTTGAATTTTTTAGTTAACAAACTCTTTCGAGAGACTTAGAAGACCAACGTTTACACCGAATTCGGACCAACATGTCCGATAGAGTGCAAACATATAAATACATATTTATGTAAAATTTGTAATGATATCTGAAAACGTGTTCTGGGAACCATGATCTGTGCTCCCAACCTCCCTCCCCGACCTTAGGTCTCACCATAAGATCACTGCATAGCTCATCTTTCTTATGGGTATTCACTAATGAGTTAAATACTGTAGGCCTAATCTGGAATTAAGTAGAATTTTATGACTAGTGTTACGTTTTTTTAATAATTTTAATAAATTTTGTTTTAGGGTGAATTGCAAGATATGGCAAAGTTACAATAACATTGTAGTAGATATTTATTACCAGGCAAAATGCACGAACTCTTCACTCAAGTACTGAGCAAGAAGGATCTTTCCAAGGTAAGGTTTTGTTAACATGGTATTTTGTGGGAAGGAGAAAGAGATCTAGTATGAAAGCATATTATTATAATTAGATTTATTGAGTTAAAGATCAATTTTAACTTGAGATACAGGCCTATTGATCAAACGTTGGCTATAATGTGAATAAATAGCTGGTACTAAAAGATTTTTTTTTCTCATTATGTAAGCTCTCGGATTGGAATATAGCCTAATATCGTTAATAAACGTTAAAATTAGGTTTACATATTACATATTAAACTCATAAATAAAACTATTTCTCCCTCTAGTGAGATCGTCGTAAAACCATTTGTCACACACAAATATACGATTTACAAAACACAAAGTAAAAACATTATTGAGACACATATTGTGCGGGCGAGGGTAAGCTGATTAATTAAGTTAGTTTGGCTGTTTATGGGAATGGGTGAATGAGCGAAATTGGTGGGTGGCGAACGGAACGCTTTTTTCTTCCACTTCACCAGCGACATTAAAACACTTTTGATTAGATAGTTGTTATCTATAACGATAAACTTTAAAAATATGCGGTGATATTTCACCGAGACGTGATGAGGCATATGTCTGTGCTCTTTCAGTTTTGAATAAGCCTGACTTACGTAGATATTTATTTACGATGTGCTGTTATAACACAAGATTTTTATTTATTTACGACAAAAACAAATGTCAATACTTTTCCGAGAAGTGAGACAAGTCTGACCTCTTCCAGGCTTTGAATATGTCTGACCTTTTTGTTCTAGATGCCAAAACATAGCAGATTCTATTGCACTGTAACTCTAAACAACTACAGTTGAGCCGCGGTTATCCGAGGTAATAACATGGACTCTGTCAAAAATCCAGAGGGAAACATATGGTAAACTAGTGAAATCAATAAAAACATGGTCGAAGATGTGGAAAAGGCATTTACTGTATTATCAAATGAAAAACTAACATCCAAATAAAAATAAAATACAAAATGATAAAAAGACGCACATAGGCTACAGTACAATGTTCCAGTTAAACAAATTATTTCTTGAAGAAGTCCATAAGTGTTTTCTGTTTAAAGGAACTCGATTGTGCGCCGTTTCTATTTTTACACTACTAGTTTTAACTGGTTTACACGTAGGGAATCCAATCCTAAACGAAATTTTCCTGATCCCGGGATCGGTCAAATTCCAAATAGACAGATAAAAGCATGATGTAGTATTATTTATATGCGGATTTCACTTTGTGCGGTTACTTTAGCGCATGCATCTACCGCAAATCGAATTTCCAAACTTTTATTTTTGACTACCTCGTTTAACCCGGAACTCGGTTAGTCGAGGCTAGGATAACCGCGGCTCTACTGTGTCCAGAGTCTGTATGTCTGGCCTATGCAATGCCTCCTGGATCCAATGTGTGTCACCACTTGACTTTTTTCACTACGTTCCAACAAATATTGAATTTTTATTAATAACTATTAGTTGAATGCCTTAAAATTTTGAAAATAAATACAGTAAGGCCTCGATAATCCGGCACTCGGGGATCCGGTGATGCCGGATTATCAAGGTCTTCATTTAAAAAATGGTTTAGACAGAACCACATGAATGGTTTAGGGAATAAACTTTAAAGAAACGCACATGTACTGTATATGAACACGTAAATTACACGTTGAAACTACGTAACATTAACTGCGTAGAGAGATTGCCGCTAACTAATAAATTTTAAAAGCCTAAAACAAAATCATTTTGTACATAAAATATTTATAATGTAAGCTGTCTGAGCTCTGGATTGTAACAAATATATAGAAAAAGGTTCCGTATACTATCGTGCGAGTGACTCGCTGATGTTATAATTGCGATCATAGCCCCAGGTTTCAAGATGATGAAATATTTTTCCTATAATAACCTGAATAGTTTTTTAAAAGACATATCTAGCTTTTAAAATAATTTTGAGCATATATGAAGCGAAGTAATTATGTGTTTTATGTTGGTTCAATGTCTTTTTTGCCGAAACATGAATATAAACAGGAACAGTGTTCGGTAAGGGGGAGTATGGGCGTAGTAGTGAACAGCGGAGCAGACAAGTTGCGGCGTAGTGATTCCCGATTGTTTAATGCTCGAGATGTTTGAACAATCGAGACAATCCACTAAAACATCACGCATTTCGTGTTTCTCTAGTTGGGTGTATTACTAAGAGAAGTAGACATAAGTCATAAGTGATTTTAAGTTTTACTTTTGTTTTATTCTTTAGATTTTAAGAATAAAGACTTTGTATATAGAAACTCGATTTTTTTAATTTTCACCCTAAAAGTCACGGATTTTTATTTCTGGGAACTAGTAGATACCCTGAAAGCGGTTTTAATTCGAACAACTATTTACAAGAAATTCAATGTATCTTTTTCCAAAGACTTCAGTTTGTTCAAATAATCTTCATTACGTGGAATACAATCAGCAAAATACTGTCATCAACGAAAGTGTTAAATGGCCCCTTTAAAGTTTTTAAAGGACGACGAGAGCACATTGTTTTGAATCGGATTGATTTTTAGGAGAAATTTTGATTGAAATGTTTGTTTTGGACAAGTTTATTGAGCAGTAGATTTTTGCACACTGTTTTTAACTGATGCGGAGCCAACAGACAGTGTAGAGACCGGGCTTAAATCACTCAATAATTACAAAAACTGCTATTTTTAATGAATGCAAATTTTCAAGATGATTGTTGCTGAACTATCAAGTCTGTCGGATTATTGTATTTGGTTAATTAATTATTATTGTTAGGTCTTATTTTATGCCAAATTAAAGAGATTAATTGTTATTTGCAGGCAGGAGATCTATTTTCGCTGGTCGACCAGGCGATTGTAAACGACTTGACTGAAGTAATCAACACCATAGCAGAGATCACCAGTCTACCAGATTATGTGAACAACGACAATGATCAGAGTGTTGTGGAGATCTGTATTACCAAAATCACATCGGCTATTAGGTTAGTTTTATATCAGCATGGAATTATAAAGAGAGACAGTTTGTTTGTTTATTTATAATTAACTGCAGGATTACCTGATCCATTTCGATTAAACTTTTACTGAAATATTATAAATTTCCTCCCGGTTAACGTAGGCTATGTTTTATCTTGTTTTTTTTTTCAAAATGGGAATTGATCAATGATTGAAAAAGTTTTGTAAACCTACTGTTTTGGTGTCTTATGGTGGCTAAATTGTTAAAGATAAATTAAAACAGTGGAAGTAATATTGGAAAACAGTGAAACATATGTGTTTAAGTTAGAAGGGCAAGTGTCTATTACAGTTTCGTTCACTAAATGTTTTTGTCTTAATAAGGTAACGTAAAATCCGTCTTTATTTTCAAAACGTAAAATTTAAGACAATGTCATAATCGATAATATACAATTTACATATTAAACACAAGTCCTTAAGTAAACAAACTCTCTCCCTCAACGGTGGAGACGGAAATCTTTCTCTTATCACCTATAAGGATGTTTTTATTTTTAAATGTCATCTTGGATCACTTTTCAGTTTCAGATCTTTGGTTAAAGTCTAGATTCATTTGTACACTTTATTATTCTGTCCAGTTCATCTTCCCCCCCCCCCCCCCACTGTCTTTTTTATGATTTTTAACTTTTTACATGATTCTTGCTCTTCATATTTTAGGTTATAAGTAAACAATTTATTTGCTCTCTTTAAAAAAAAAATATAACTTATGTGTTTGAGTTTCTTTCTCAAATTGAAGATTTTTCTCAACCATGTTAGTTCAAAACTGGTCAACTGGGGTAACTTCGGCCCAAATCTTGAAAAAAGATCGTTTGATCTACTCTCAATTACCAAATAGAGATATCGAATTTGTTCACTTGTGATAACCATTAAGAATAACATTTTTTAAAAAACTTGTTTATTAGCGAATTTCCACAGGAAAAATGAGCTATTGCAGTGGCCCTTATGGTAAGACCCAAGGTCGGGAGGAGCAAATGAGCACCGATCATGGTCCCCAGAACACGTTTTGGGATGTCATTAAAAATCATATATATAATATATATGTGTGTTTGCACTCTAGCGGCCGCATTTTAAGTCGGATTTGGTTCAAATTTGGTACACATGTTGGTTGTCTACGTCGCTCGGACGAGTTCGTTACCAAAAAAAATCCAACAATCGGAAGTCATGTTTTTTGGCCGGAAGTAACTATTTTTTTAGATTTTTCCTACGAGAATGAATTTGTTTTTGAGTTTTTCTACAAATATAAATGTAGGATGTTACTCTGCATATTTTGTTTTTTTTTTTTACACGACCTTATAGCTTGCTTGGTTCCCCCAAAATCGATCAAAACGTAAAATACCAGAAAAGTACCCAGTTCAAAGCCATGTGGTGGATTCTACCGCAGGGTTGGCGTGCGAAGCACGCAATGCATTGTATATTGAAGATACTCCCAATATGCGGAATGGCGTGCGAACCATTTTGCAGCTATTCAGCACCGTCGTGAATAGAGCTATTTCCCAAATTGTTGGTTGAAACCCTAAAACATAGGTCTACAAACTTAATTTTGGAAATTTGCTAAACTCACGTCAGCGGTTCAGCTGGGCGGTCGAATTATTACTTAATTGCAGAATGTTTAGTTTCATTTTATTCTATCCCCAACTCATTGTACCTACCTAAACCCATAGTTATAATCGGGGTAACATTGTCAGAAATCATATTTGGCCTTAGTTTTTATATTTTACATTTGGTACAATGTTACCCCAATCGCAAGATTGTCCCAAATTTTCAAAAAATCTTAAAAATACAATTAGATAAGTTCTGAGTTTTAAAAGCCAGTCAGTATAAACTTGGAAATACGCAGAGTTAAAAAACAAATAGTACATGGACGTTAATTATATACATATGAGGAAACACAACAAATGGGTCAAAGTTACCCCAGTTGACCAGTATTACTTTCTTCCAGAGAGACTGGGTCCATCGAGCAGCATGCAGAAGCACTGGTCGCGTTACTCGAGTCCTGTCTCAATCACAACCTGAAGCCATCACCTAAAGACGAAGACCCGCCTCATGCAAAGATCTCTTCAGATATTATATCGTGTATATTTTTGGTAAGTTGAGTAGGCTACATTTTGTATTTACTATTAAGGCTATTATCTCACTGCATAGTGATTTCATGAATCATATTAAAAAAAATATAGTTTAGTTTACTTATAGTTGTAGATCTGTTCACTTGACAAACAACACAAACATAAATAACTAAAATGATTAACTTGTTATCTCGTGTGGAGCCATCTGACACTGGATGTTTTAATCACAAATACCCTAAATACTTTTGTTAATTGTTAATATTTTTGACTGTTTTGTTATCTGTTATATTTAACTGTAGAGTTCATTCTTTTCAACGAGTTTTAAGTATGTGTTGCAGAGTTTTAGGTGTTCAGTTTAGTTTATAATTTTAGAACTAATTTTAATTTAACTTTGGTGTTAAGTTTTAAGTTGTGGATAAACAACACTTCTAGATGATAGAATAAACTTTGATCACAAAATCTAACAACTAGTACGTTAGAAGTGCTAATAAATAAATATTGAGCTTGACTTGTGAGAA
>JAGFPH010004021.1:68392-99901 GCA_018207615.1 Philaenus spumarius | reverse complement strand
CTCCGGAAATCCGAAACGCCTCCGGAAATCCGAAACGCCTCCGGAAATCCGAAACGCCTCCGGAAATCCAAAAAATAATAGCCCTATTGTACGTGCAATATTTAATTTTAGTTTTTTTAATCAAAATTAGAACCTTTTTCTACAACTTAAACATCGATTAGCAATTAAGTAGCAGCTTTAAAAAAAATGTGCCAATGTCAAACTTGGAATCCAGTTTTCTCAGAACTCGAAACATGTTAAAAGCCCTCTTTTCCTTTGATGTCGGGCCGGCTATTTTCTCCCTCCACGGAATCAAACCGCGAAATAAACTAACTACGTATTTCTTTTCACACGTTTATTACAGAGTAACTGAAACTTTATTTTTAACGTTTTACGCACAAAAAGTAGATTGAAAATGTGGAAAAATGTAATCTCCGGATGGTCCCGTCAAAGTCGGTAAAGGGGGATTCTCCCACCCCTCCTTAGTTATTGTTCCTTAGGGAACAATTCACACCGATATTGCTGACACACGCTATGCCCGCCATATATCTCAAGTATACGAATAGGAAGCGATCACACGTAAGTAAATGTCTCACCAGGCTTTACGATTGAGTGGTTTATCCTGCGCTTTTGTCTTGTCTTAACACTTTCCCAGCAAACTACAGTATGATATATTTAAAAAACATAATTTTAAAATGTTTATTGAAATTAAAGTAAAATATTTTGTTTGTTTATGACGTTACAACCTAGTGGTTATAATATTAATTGCCGTTAAAACAGGGGGTTTATAATAACATAAAAGATTTGGCCGGACGTACAAACAAAGCTGATTCATTAGCTGAAGCCGTTAAAACCAAGTTTGGTTGTATTGATATTTTTAAACTGCAATCGAATTATGAGTTCACAGATTATGGCATTCAGTTATGGTGGTTGTGTTTCTTGCTGTGTCATTGATTGTAGTGTGTGTTTAGACAGTTAAATGATTTTCTTATTTACTTATTACATTATTTACAACTTACACTTTTAACTTCTGTTTTATAAGTTTCTGTATTAGTTTAGCGTGTTTTCAGTTAAAATTTGGGATAATAAGAGATATTTGGATGAAAAAAGTGAAAGTGATTTGTTTTTTTTTTCAATCTGACAAATTTTTGATGCATGTAATACTGATAGTGGCAGTGGCAATAATGAATCTATTGATGATACCCATGATTTAATAATAAATGTAGGTTAGAAAGCTACACTATTGTAAATGCTTTCCAAAGCACAATAGCTGCAGTTGAACTTGGTTTTAACGTCCTATACTAATGAGTCAACTTGGACATAGCATTATTTTTGTTTACGTCCGACCAAATCTTTATCATTTATATTATTGTAAACCTCTGTTTTAGCGTCAATAAATATTTTCACCACACGGTTGTAACATCACAAATCTACAAAATATTTTATTTTAATTTCAATAAACATTTTTAAATTATAATGTTTTGTAAAAAATATATCATACTGTAATAACATCACCTATTAAGATGCGATGCCACTGAACAAATAAATGTACTGTCAGCTGTGTGTAACTAAACCAATGACCTTGCTGGGGAAAGTGTTAGGACAAAACAAAAGCGCGGGATAAACCAGCCTGGAGGGACATTTACTTAGTTATAATCGCTTCCCAGGCGTATGCTTGCGATATATAGTGGGCAAAGAGTCGGAGGGGTGGGAGAGTTAGCAGTGTTGCTGTAGTGGAATTTCTAATAGATTTTTAAGTTGTAGAAAAAGGTTCTAATTTTGATTAAAAAAAAAACAAAAATTAAATGTTGTACATACAATAGGGCTATTATTTTTGGATTTCTGATTTTCAAGGGCATTTCAGATAACCTGGGTTTCAGTTGACACGAGTTCGGTTACCCCCCCCGGTTACTGTACTGTAATTTTAGTGTTTGTTAAATTACAGTAATGCTACAGTTTTTGTTAATCGTACACAGAATATGTATTTAAATGTTTAACTTAATTATTTACTCAATAACACTTTACACACTTAAAAAAGTTACCTAATTTGTAATTGTAGGTCATCTCAGCTCCAATTAGCTTGAATTACCGGGACCGTACTGTAAATTAAAAACAAGTACAGCTTTTTCTTTTCAATAAACGTCATGAATAATGTTGTCAATAATAGTAATACTGAGTATGTTAGTTCTTTCACTTAAGCTAACAAAAATACGATTTCCTATTGGTACAGACATAATAACGTCACTTAGACATAGTGTCAACATTCGTTCACTCCCTTTGTTGATGTTATAACCAAGTTTAACTGTATAATTTAATATAATATAGTGATTTTTTTTAAATAGTTGGGTGTTGATTAGACTCTAACGACATAAAAAAAAGAGTATACAAATATAAATTTATTGTGTTATAAAATCCCCCATTGTAAATAAATATTTCATACTTTGTTTACATTAAAATACTATATATATATAAATGGTTATAAATACCTTGTTTGTCAAACAATCCTTATTTATTGTGCGACATGTTTCGCCGTTACACAGTCGGCATTATCAAGCTATATTTTACAAACACAAGACACTAACATTAACAACATTTATCAACACTATAAAACACTAAAAAAGAAGAAGTTATTCTTGTACATTTGTACACGTTATGTGAATTAAAACTGTCTTTAAGCAGCCACATGTTACACCAGCTGGTTCTACTACTTGACTGCTGTGTAAAGTAGTAGCTGGTGTAACATGTGGCTGCTTAAAGACAGTTTTAATTCACATAACGTGTACAAATGTACAAGAATAACTTCTTCTTTTTTAGTGTTTTATAGTGTTGATAAATGTTGTTAATGTTAGTGTCTTGTGTTTGTAAAGTGTAGCTTGATAATGCCGTCTGTGTAACGGCGAAACGAGTCGCACAATAAATAAGGATTGTTTGACAAACAAGGTATTTATAACCATTTATATATAAATATAACAATCCAATAGGCTACAATGAATTCTATTAAATTACTCTCTTGTTTTCAACACCTATGCAAATGTCAAGCTAGAATAAATTATCAATATATTGCTGACATTATCTTTGGTCGAATTGGCCACAGGAACTTTATTTGATATACGATGCAGTATAGTGTATGACCTGGAACACACACGGAGTTTTCGTCCACCACAGATCATTTGCCATCGTCATCATATCAACAGTGGCACGAAGGAGGGAGGGTATAGAGGATACACATTAATCGGAAAAATAAACAATAGGTTTATTTACCGCTGACAGTAGCTGTGCAGCCGCTCGCTGCCACTACAATCAACGGATTTTCTAATGTCTCCGCCGAAACAGTGGCGAACATGACCAAATGCACGCCAAATTTTCTTATTTTAGTATTTTTTTTTTAGAATACTATCTTTCACCCGCGTTTGTAGTTGTCAAATGACGAAACCAACATTCTTAAATAATAGAAAAATGTTTCTTCTAGTTCCTCAAAGTAGGAAAAACAGTGTAGAATGCTCCAAAATCTTCTCTTCTTTTATTGATTGGATGAACCCAAATAAGTATATTTTTTTAATTCCTTTTCAATCGGCGACGGAATAACAATAAAGCGAGAGTTCTGTTCATACCAATAAAACATTAAAAGAAATAATATATTACACAACACACTTTGTGATTGATGAACTAGACACTTCAGTTTAATGAATCCCAATGAAGCTTTTAGATGGTGTCGGAGTATTTACCGCTCTGTGTGCACATTTTAAATTTAATGAGCGGTGACAGTAACTAATCCGCAGCCGATAAAGAAAACACTATTTATGTTTCAAGCCTATGGGGCTAGAGGCAGCGCACGGAAAGATTTGGCGGGGGATGAGTCATGGTTACTATTCTAAATTGTACTAAAATAGGCCTGAATCACAATTAGAAATGGAAAAGTATACATACCTATATATCGTTTTAAATTATCCCCCCCACCCCCCTGGTTGTTGTAACCACCCCCTATGTGGTCGTCCTGGTTATGCCTGTGTCACCATTATAATCTTGGATAGAATTTAAAACTTTTAGTTTGAGCCAATTACTGACTTAATTTAAAATTCTTTAAACCAGTTGTCCAAACCTCCTCAGGCAATTTATGAAAAAGTTTTATTTTTACACATCAATGACTATTGCTAGTTTTATTTTAAGCCTTACAGATATTGGATCTGTAAAATAATCGCTTAATTGTGAATATATTGCCTGAGAGTTTAACTATAAATAGTTTAAGTATTTATAGTTACTGCTAACGTTCAATAAATTGATCTCCTTGATTACAGCTGCTTGAAGCTAGCCTACCACAACTGTGTGAGTACCTAGGCACAGCTGTGACAGCAAGCGCTACCCTAGTAGTGTTGCTACACTTGGCTGAGAAACGACCACAGCTGTTAGCAGACTATGTGCCTAAGATTAAGCAATCAGCTGATTGTCATCCAAACACTTTGTGTCTTGCTGCTCAAGTCATTGCTGCAGTTGGGAAGCTCAGTAAGGTGAGTGCGCAGTATAAGAATTCACTATGCAAAACGTATTAAATATGAAACCTTTGCCACATAAAGTTGTGATGGGAAGTCTTACATATTTCAACAATACATATCTTTATAAATTACAGAAATAATTATATGTTCATTGTTTGGTGTCTAAGTCACTATTTAATACAATACAATAATATAAATAAACTCAGTAGAGTCCCGATATTTCGAGTTGAATGGGACCGAAAGTACCTCGGATTGTGAGAAACTCGATTTACACGGAATATGAAGAGGTTAAAATAAAACTACCATTTAGTTCTTGTATAACCGCAAAAATGGAAGTTTTATTAAATATACACTATTTTGTATTGAACACTGAGGTACAAGCGTAATTTTATATACAGTACAAAAATAGAAATTTACTTTTTAAAGAAATCATAAATAGTTTTTTGTTTAACTATACTGCAACGTTTACGAGCAGCGATGTCACGCCAACGACAGAGTAATACGCTATCGGCTGCAGCAGCTTCGGGTTGTTGTTCAACGTACAGTAGCGCTGCACCAATATCTGTGATTAAACAAATGTTGCATACAATACAGTGGTGGGACTGATTTATTTTTAGACATGCCCGGATTGGTGTTGAGAGACCTTGTAAGAGAGGGGTGGGGAATACGGCAGTGGAGAGAAAAGTTTGTTTCTATGATATTTTTGTATATTAAATGCGCTATTTGTGGCTCGAATTACCCGGAACCTCAGATTATCGCGACTCAAATTACCGGGATTCTGCTGTATTACATTATTTGCTTCTGTCGTTTTAGTTCAGACGCGTTTCGGTGTCGGAACTTTATCATCTTCAGTTATCACTCAATGGAGGTCATCAAAACATTAATAGAATAGAATAGCTTTATTTGTCAGTAAATATTTCATAAAATACATTGACACGTCACATTTAAAAAAATAATACAATACATATATTTTAAAAATCGTTCTAAGTCCATGATTTTTCTTCAAATTCATCCATAGTATAAATTTCTAAAATTTATTTCCAGTTAAAATTTCTATCATTTAGTTTTTTTCAATTCTTCTGGTAGCTTATTATATAATTTACTGGCTATAATTACAGGTTTCACATCAAACTTAGCTAATCTAACATACGGTAAATTTACAAGATTCTTTGATTGGGTATTATAATGATGTATGTCCCCCCTGCAATTTATTTGGTTAAGATTAGCTCGAAGATACATTAAGCCCTGAAAAATATAAAGGCAGTACTAAGTTAAGATGTTAGTATCTTTAAAAATTTCTCTGCAGTGATCTAATTTACATGCTCTGGTAATAACCCTCACTGCTTTCTTTTGCATGGTGAATACCTCTTGGGAATGAGAAGATGATCCCAAACTATGAGGCCGTAATTTAAATGGCAGTGCAAGATACCGTAATAAGCCTGACGAACAGAATCTGTATCAAGTTCGCCACACAATCGTTTTAGTGCATATATACTTGAGCTTAATCCTTTTTTAAGGTCGATTATATGCTGATGCCAATTTAAAGTAGAGTCAAATGTTAAACCTAGGAATTTTGAGTGCTGAGAAAATGTTTTTCAGGGTGATCTCTAAGACTAAATACCATGGTATTCGTTTTATCTTTATTCAATATTAAATTGTTAGCTGTGAGCCAGTTTTTTGTGATTTTCAAATTTAATTTAGAATCCTCAATTAGTTGTGTATAATTAGAACCTGATGTAAAGACCGTAGTATCATCTGCATAAAGTACCAGCTGAGCAGGAATGTTAACATGCAGGTCGTTTACAACCACCAAAAACAACAGAGGCCCCAGAACGGAACCCTGTGGAATTCCGGCTGATAAAGTTTTACAGCTAGATTTAGCTGTATGTGAATATAAACATATATATAACACAACACAAAACTATTTACGTATATGTACCTAGTTATATTGTTGAGGTAGGTGCACTCTGTTGCATGTTCCACAAAACATCGGCTATTGCTAAAAGATTAGATGGTCTTATCAGTCTGTTCATCTCAATGTCGTCTCGTACAAAGAGTTAAACTGGATTGATAATTTGTCATTGAGTAAATTTTCCATTGTCCATTGTAATTTTGTCATTGTACAAATGCTGTGTATAATAAATGCTCAAATTCTTCTATGGGATTCATAATTCGTCCTTTTTTGCAAATGTGGAGTGGTGTCAGGTTGGTTTAAAAAAAATGCATTTGATGAACACATTATTGTCACACATTGCACCAATAATAACATACAACAAATATTGCGTAAAATCCCAAAAATTTATACAGATAAATGTCTACAGTCGGGTGAGTATGGAATAGGTTGTAACAGCTGTCGATGCTTCTACATGGGATAAAAGAGCCGAACTTCCATGGAGCGCTTCAAAGAACATTTGCCCAAAGTAACCTATACAGCATAGATCGAGTTTCGCTAAACATATAATTGAGATCAAACATTTATACACAAGTTTTGAAACCAAACTGACACCACTGTACATTTGTGAAAAAGAACATTATACAACTTTCTCGTACATTCTGTCTGGGATATTCTAGAAAATTCAGGAACCCAACCCCTGCTGTTCCAAAACAAGACCTTCTTCATAGATGGGGATGGAGGGTTACCATACCATATATCTCCCATGAGGCTGTTGGGGGTCTGTTGCAATTTTATAGCGGCACTCGCGGACAAACTACGCTTAATATAGTATATACTGATTGTTTGCCTCATTGTAAGTCCTGTAGATTAATATGAGATAGAAATAAAAGCAGTTATTCACAACCATAAAAGAACCACTTTCTGGTGAGTTTGAAATTTTGTCCGCCATCTTGAAATGAACTTCATTTTTTTAAATGGGAAGGTGTTCATGTGATACATCATTTCGATGTACAATTTCAAGAGAAAACCAACTTCGGTGAAATTTGCACATCCATATCTTTAACTGATTAAAAATGGCGGCCAAAAACAAAGGAATCGTGTTTTCTGATTTTGCCCCATTTTGCTATAATATTTTTGAAAAATATTAGTTATTCTTTTTGGATTCAGAATTAAATAAACTTTCAAACTATATGCCACACAACTGTATTTGGTTGAACCACTCGAAATCAATTTTGAAAAAATCAAAATGGCTGTAACTCAAAATTTTTAAATACTACCAAATATCGTTGCGTGGCATATCGTTTGAAAAAGCTTATTTAATTCTGAATCCAAAAAGAAGAATAATTAATATTTTTTTTAAATAGTACAGCGAAATGGGGCAAATTTGGCAAAAAGCGATTTCGTTGTTTTTGGCCACTATTTTTAATCAATTAAAGATATGGATGTGCAAATTTCACAGTTGGTTTTCTCTTGAAATTCTACATCGAAATGATGTATCACATGACCACTTTCCCATAAAAAAAAATTAAGTTCATTGCAAAATGGTGGAACGAAATTTCAAATTTACCACAAAATGGTTCTTTTATGGCTGTGTATAACTGCATTTATTTCTAACTTATAAGACTCGTACATTTGGGATATTAAGCTGTTTCCAGACTTTTCAAACACCCTGTTTAGTGGAAACAGTGTGGCAGTGCTTGTGTAATGAAGATAAAAGTAGGATGAACCCAAATACAGAAAGATTATCAGTGCACAATTTCCCAGTAGAACTTAAGGCCTAGGGTATACGATTTTTTAAAGTTGCCAAATTTTGAGAATAAAATGTAAACAAAAAAAGTTTGATAACGCAAAATTTGTGTAAAGCATATCAAACTCACTTGGCTAGTTTTGTATAAATCACTGAAGTAATTGTGTGACCAAACGAAAGCAATACGGCCAATCCTTTTTTAATAAAACATAGTAAAATAAATGACTGATGTTACAGGAACGTGCAGAAGATGCTCTGAACTTTGTGTTGGAACATCTTTCAAAGGCAGATCGAGGTAGTCAAGGAACATTATTGAAAGAAGCCACCTTATTGTGTTCAACCTATCCGGTTCTGTTTACGGAGAAAATGTTGGCAGAAGTGTATAAGAACAGGAACCATGCAAAGTAAGTCAACCTACATTGTCTTGTCAACCTACCAAGAAAAAATAAATATAACAGATGATGAAGTTACATATTGAATAATCTATGTTTACTTTAATATTGATGCTGAAAACACATCTGTGACTACGAAAAAGTTAAATCTTCGATGCCTATGGATTCCAATTAAATTAGCAGGTTTAAATAGAAAGTACTCACCAACACTTTGTAGGGCATAGCGAGAAATAATTACTCAAAATGTTTGTTTGTCGCCATTTCGAATATTGATATAATAAATATATATTTTTACTTACCGTCTACAATTATCAATTTGTTGTTGTAATGCGACGACCGTTTCAGCTATTCAGCCATTTTCAAGAATTTTTAGCCAAATATCCTTTGACACTCATTAATACAAAAACACTCATTCCAGTACATTAACACAATACAATAATAAATACACACGATACATTATTTAAAAAAAAGAGGAACAGAGTCAATTCAAAATCCTCGACTTGTTGGGCCCAACAGGCAGTACACATCGGAATGTTGGGCCCAACAAGTCGAGAATTTTGAATTGACTCTGTTTCTCCTTTTTTAAATAATGTGTCATTTGTATTTATTATTGCATTGTGTTAATGTACTGTAATGAGTGCTTTTGTGTTAATAAGTGACAAAGGATATTCTGCTAAAAATACTTGAACATTGTGGCAGCTGGTGGAGAAGGCACCAGAGGCCGGGCCACCTCAGAATTTTGTTAGAATACAGGGTGTCCCGCAAGTAAAGTGTCAAACTTCGGAAATGGTTCAAAATAAAAATAAATCAAGAATAACATTTTTTCCAAAAATGCTTCGATTCTAGATGTCCACCATTTTGTTTCTTTTACAAAATAATTCATATCTAGAGAACAGTTTTACCGATTGAGCTTAAACTCGACATGAAGTTTAACCTAATAAAGATTTATTTTAAGGAAAATAAACGATTAAATCCAATCATACGTTTCAAAATGGTGGCTGTTTGAAAATTTCAATCGTGAATTACTCAAAAACTGTACATTTTAACAAAAAAAGTCAAGACACCTTTTTTGTAGCCCTTTACTATAATAATTATTAAGTGATTTCGTCTGCAACATTATCAAATAACATCTTGGCGACCTTGGCAGTACAAACCAGATGATAACTCTCCAGCCATGCGTTAATAGGTTACAAATTTAATAGGTTACAGCAACCTATTACCAAAATGCCGTGGAGTTGTTGCAGCCTATTACCACAATGTAACAGTGATTCTTTGTAATAAGAATAACAGTAATCGTTTGTTACATCTAAGGATAAAATATAAGAAATTAGTTCGTGAAGGATTAAGGCAAATAAAAACATGATGTTTATTTGAAAGCATTACCATTATAAAGCTTGTATGTGTTTTTGTAGTTCCCAGGTAAATCAGACTTCTACGGGAGTGACAATAGTCAAAGTGGGGGGACAAGGACTTAATTCTTCCAATAGTAACAGCGTACAAGCCACGGGTAAACAGAATTCTGCGACACAGATGTCCATATCAAGGTAAATGTTTGGATATGACTTTATATTATTTGTAAAAATAGCGTGAAACAAATTTGGCTACTGAGTTGTACAAAACTTTTATTTATTCATCACCTCCAAGGTAGTACTGCACTGAAAAAGTAAACAAAATCGAGCAAGTGCTGTACATGTGGTTGGACATGCATCATATCGAGAGTTCTGTAGCTCTGAAGTGAAACTTCTTTAGGCGTGGTAGGGCTAATTGGCGTTAATCAGAGGAAAAGTGAAATGCTTCCCTCTCTCTATGACTTCAACCGGTTATTGAGAAGAAAGAGAGGGGAATCATTTCTACTCTCTCCTTCGCATACGTCGTAGTCAATCTATGCGCTTGCGCCACATGTACTGTGTTAATACGTAGCATAGGGAACCAGTAGACACTTGCAAGCTAGATAAAATAAAACCTGAACACAAAGTCTCACATTAAATACGTTTACTAACCTCAAACGCGTTTCAACGACAATGTCGCCATCCTCAGTGATGCACGGGCTACAGTAACCAAACTATAACTGATCTAACAGTGTGACAACGCACCGTATAAATACCTAACCAGAAGGGGCGTACCCTACAGGGGGCGTGTCATAAACCTATGCTAAGTCGTTAACCACCGCCTACCGTTAATCAAATATCTTTAAAATAACAATATAACTTAAATAAGATTGCTAAACTAATATTAATATTTAACAAAACATAGCATTATTACATTAATAAAGAATTCTGTAAAGGACCTAATTCATTATTCACAATTATGTTACGGTATTTGTTAATATAAAATAAAAAGTTAATTATAAAACTTTTGATTTGAATCAGTGGGAACAATATAATAAACCATCTGATTTCACCCATCATCTGTATTGCTTGAACAAAACCTAGCATAGAGTATATTTTGGGGTTAACAACTTCAATAAATAAAATTCATTTCAAACTTTGGCTTCACTATTTCCATGTTTATGTTTACAGATTAGAAGGCAGTGGTTTAAACAGACAAGAAGCCAATAGGATAGTAATTACACCCAGACCAAGGTTAGGAGGCGGTGACAGTAGGAGTACTGGCCGTCTACATGCATCCACAGCACACAGGAGTATGACACGGCTAAATATTGGTGAGTGTATAACCTTACCTCAGAAAACTCTATTTTCACTTGATTTATTTCCTTTTCATAACTATTCCTTGTACCATCTGTAGATATACACAACTCCAATGACATTTCTACGTTGCCTTGTGTGGTAGTAACTCACATTTGTATTTTCCTCTCATAGATTTCCTGATTTCCGCACTTTTAGTTTGCTGTGGTCTTGCAATGGATAGTCCTTTTTTCCGTTTGTCAAAATACCTGTTTTGGCCAAGTTATGGCTTTTTTTATTTGTTTTTCAATTTTTTCAATTTTGATTTGTTCCCTATTTTCTTTTTAAAAAAAGCATACCCTCCATATAAGTTGTTTCTACACTTTAATGTGAGATTTATGGTCTTTGGACATACTAAAAATTCTTATTTAATCTTATTTTAGTATCTACTCTAATTTGAACTTTATGATTTGTAAAACATTTATTATTCACTATTAAAATTGACTGAAATTTTTTATATTATTTATAGTATAACAGATTATGTTTAGGGGTGTTTAACATCTCAAAACTCTCGAGCAGTAACAAGAAATAACTCAATATCGTCTTGATTTCGTTGTCAAAAATAAAAAACTTTTCTCAATGCGTTTTTTAAAATCTCGAGTTATATTTTTAGACTTTTTATAAAACCTAAAATGTTACATTAGAATGAAAATAAGACGAATAAAAGTTTTCAAAACAACTCAATAGGGAAGTGATTAGGATATCGCAATATCTTATTGAAATTACTTGGCACTGATGAGAAAAAACTTGGCATAGTAAAGATAGAGTTTTATGTAACCTTGGGTTTTTAGTAAAATAAATAATGGCAGTTAATTACTTAACTAAAAGTAAATGTAATTATATAAAAATTAATATATTGCACATCTAGTGTAAAGGGGTATTAATAGTCAACTGTTAAAGTACATATCTATGAGATACATTATATTTTTTTAATATCTTTCATAAACTTAGTAGCAATAGTGTACCAGTCTATTTTGAAGAAAAATTTAGAATGCGTACTGGGTCCCTAAGACTGCACATGCCTAGCCTAACTAAAATGAAAATTTAAATACTCTCTTACCTTTATGTTTAAACCAGATCTTGAGATACCTCAGTTAGCCATTTTACAAATTCAGATTCTCTATTTTAGGTGAACTTCAAAAAGAATACTTTCTTCAATAATAATTATTTTTCTGTTATTTAAATAAAAAGTGTGATGCGCCCTTAATAAAAAGTTATACACCCTTAGTAACAAAAATTATATGCCCTTAGATTAAGTACAGAGTTTGTTTAACAGATTAAAAAAAAAAAATTAATCTCCCCTTATTATTTAAAAAAAGTTAAATTAAAACCCACCCTTAGCATTAAAAATAACAAAAGAAAACCCTCCCTTTATTTATATATTAACAACAACAAAACTTAAGTTGGTGCACAATTTCTGCATACAATCAGAATGTACTAACACATGAAGTACAATTTATCTCACAATGAAAAACATAGTTATGGATATAAATACAAGTATAAAAGCTGATAATATATTTTAGTTTGATTTAACAAACTAAGCTTTCATTGACCAACTTTATATTTTAGTGATAAATAAATAAATATAATTAATTTAAGTCGTGATGTCACTGTATATTTGTAAAAAAAAGATATTGACAATTAATTTAGATATGAGGCCCTGGAAGCTTGAGATACAAAATGTAGCTAGCTCACCACCCTTATTACAACCAAATAACCTAATTACAATAAATACTATAACATTGAATTAAAGATTTTACATGTTTAAAAAAATTCCTTATAGTTTATGATAGAGTTTCACTTTAACAAAAGTTCACAGAAAAATTAGTAACAAAACTGTAGGTAACACTGAAAGCCACTTATGGTTGTTGGAGATGCGACATAGCCTAATTTTTTTTAAAGGTGATTATTTCTTTGATTTAATGCAACAGTTCATTGTAGTTCTGGTGGTAACTGGAACCAGTGATAACTATACAAGGAAAGAAGACCAAGCATTAGAACTTATTAGTTGCAAGTTGCTTCATGTTGTTAACAAGTTTTTTATAAAGTTAACATGACAAGTTATAGATAGTTAAACTAGTTTTAAATCATGCCATGATCAACTGAAACAAAGCATTTGTTATTAGTGCACTTGCATTGATTAACTTTGTCTTTCTTTAACCAAAACTGTTAAAACTGAATTGTTAAAATTCACCATAAAATATAAAGTTTTATAAAACTTTATAACTTTAAACCTTTGTCTTTGTTATATAAGGTAGGCTGTATAGAATACAACTTTATGTAAAACTATTTTGACTATGTTTGCTGTCCAATTATGATGGAAATTTAAGGCATTTGATTTAGACAAATTTACAATAAAATAATCAATTTAGACAACTAAATTAAAAGCTAATAGGTTCAAAAAATAAATTCACAAAAGTTAGCTGTAGCAAACAAAATGGCATTCTTACAACGGCAACAAAAGGTACCTTAAGCTAAGTTAAAATAGAGAATAATTAGATATCTTTACCTGGATCCATGATTCACAACTGCTTAAACGATAATCCTTACTTTACAGACTATGTTTTAAATGAGCTGCGTGCTCAAAAACTGTTTTTCAAACTACATTAGTTACATGCGTGTAGAGCACTGTCAGTCAATCAACGCTGTTCAAAGTTCAGAAGGCCTATTGCTTGTATAACGATATGCCTGCGGCGTGTCTGTTATCGCTTAACGTCAGCTGATCGCAAGCTGTCTACAAAGGTTGTTTAACTAGTAAAAGGGCGCTGAATGCTGTATGCCAAGCGCTTCTGTAAGTATGGTGGCTTAGTGAGGGAAAGAGAAGTTAATATTTTACTTTCTCGAATAACGCTACAATAGATAGTCAAAAGAAGGTTAACTTATCCCCATATACATTATATTCTGTAATTGTTTAGTATTTCTTTGTCAGAACACAAATCTTTCCATATTTAGATGTATTTCATATGTATGTATTCTAACAATGAACTAACATTTATAAAGGTCTGGAAAAATAAATTCACCCTGCACAAAAGGAAAAAAAAAATAGTCTAAAGTTCTAACTTATAGTAGGCCTATTGTATCTAGTCCCAGTATGTTTCAAGCAAACCAAACTAACCCAACTAATAGTAAACTAACCTTTATCGCTAATGGACTGAAATAGACAAATAAACATGTTTGAATAGCCGGAACAGTAAACAAGATAAGATAAGATAAGGTAATTGGTCGGCTATACATTGACGAAAGTATACCTCCAATAGCGTGTGATGAACCGTCAGCAAGCGACACTAGTTCTTCATCAGATGACGAATTTTAAAGTAAGTTACTCATTCGTATTTCTTTTTCCGTGCGTTGATTATGCTAATTAATTGTTAGAATACATAAATATAAAAAACTAATGAGCTTGACTTGTGAGAAAGTAACTTAGATAAAATAAAACCTGAACACAAAATCTCACAATAAATACGTTTACTAACCTCAAATGCGTTTCAACGACAATGTCGCCATCCTCAGTGATGCACGGGCTACAGTAACCAAACTATAACTGTAGCCAAACTATAACTGTAGCCCGTGCACCACTGAGGATGGCGACATTGTCGTTGAAACGCGTTTGAGATTAGTAAACATATTTATTGTGAGATTTTGTGTTCAGGTTTTATTTTATCTAAGAATACATAAAAATATAGCATGTCTTAATACGGGAATATTTGTTTGAAACATACTGGGATTAGAGACTATAAGTTAGAACTTCAAGCTATAATTTTATTCTTTATTTTTTTAGGGTGAATTTATTTTTCCGGGCCTTTAATCATGTTAATACATTGTTAGAATACATAAATACGAAACATATCTCAATATGAGAAAATTTTGTTCTGACAAAGTAATACTTAACAATTACCTTATATTCCTTTCAATGATGTAAAAAGGTATTTGTTATTTCTCACTCTTAACTTTAAAAAGCTATTCTCCTTTCTTGCTTATTCCTAAACCTCAGCTCTCGTCTTTTTCTTGATCTCGATAATTTGTATTAAACAACATCCCGTACTCGTCTCGAATTCAAAAAGTGAATCTAGCAAACAATTATTATGTTAATTACATTTACATTTCTATCTGGTTTAAGTACTTAAAAAAGTTTTCATTTTATTTATTATTATTTTGAAAGAATTCTTTCTGTAATTTATTTATTCTCCAGTGTTCTATCATTATCACTTATACTAATTTTGAAATGACCAAACTTCAGATTTTAACAATTTATGACACATATTCTTGCTTGTACCTATTATAATATTTATAATTATTTAATTTTTCTGTTATATTTTACCTAAGTTAGTTATTTTGTATACAGGGTGAGGGTGTCTCACAACCATTATACCAAACTTCACCGTGTTATTCAGCAGGTCAAAACTAGCAGATAATACAATACAACATGTGTCCTATCTTGCTTAGTTTAGAAGTTGTCTGTCTGTACGAATCTTTTTGAAAACAAATTATAATCTCATGAATGGTTTAAGATAAATTCATAAAACTCCCTTCATTATATATGTTAAAAATTAAATATCAACTTTTATTTAATAATTAAGGATTTACTGTTCTATTAACACACCCTTACAGTAGTTTACATGTTAGTCAAATCAAAATAAAACTATTTCATTATTTGATCTATATTGTCTTACATCCACAGTAAACAATAGCCGCCTGGGCTCTGTCGGAGGGTTGCACAAGAGCATGACAAGACTGAGTTCTAGTCAACAGATTAATCAGAATCAAGCGACAACGTTACAGTCGACCGTGACGACAATCAACGGAGCTCGTCATTACACTTTGGCACCAAGTAGGATATCCAGTTGCGGTGTCACGGTCACTACAAAAGGTGCAAGGTGAGTCCGGTTAATTAATATCTGTGTTAGTTTTAAGCTTTTCTTAAAAGCTGGTGTAACTTCTCGGCTTTCGTTAACTTAACTTACAATTAAACATTTGTAAAAATGAAACATACTTTGGCTAAACAAAAATAAATATTTTAACTTCCGATACTAAAGTCGGCTGTGTCTCTTGACTGCAGTCTCTCGGGCGCAAATGCAACCCGCTCGAACCTTAGCGAGAATTTGCATATATTTGCATAATCGATAATTTAACCCACTTACAATAATCCAATCGTAATAAAACTGGCACCATTGGAAAGGAAATGAATTAAACTTAAATTTTTGTATTTACAACTTTTTTGTAAAACGATATTTACATACGTAATCATCGTTTTAAAATATGCATATTATTGTGTTACAGCTATTTCCGCGGGCGAATCTGCATACAATTGTACTGTTATTTCCCACTTCTTCAACGTTCAAGACCATCTACACAAATATTTCTTTGGCTATTATAACGATACCATTGGATTCGTCAAGATTTTATCTTTCTGTTGGTGCCTTCCAATCAGATGTCACTATAAAAATAGTATTTTTTCCAAGAATTACTGTAAACCCTTGCGATTGGACAGTTTCTCAACCAATGAAACAGCCCATTTGTCAAGTGATTTTACGCCTACCATATCAAATGTTTTGACAGATTTCTTTACACCATTTTGTACAGCAAAGTCTGAATTTTGTAACGGTGGGAAATAATCTAGAAATAACCGGTTTTTTGTCTGTATAGACGACAGTTGAAATGTACATAATTATTACGTTCTAGTGAGAAAGTCTAGCGCGTGGCCGCTATTCAAGTGTCCCATTCTATCGCTGTTATAAACGGCAGACTTTTCATTAGATTGATGTCATTTTGTTATTCAAATAATAATAACTCAAACACTTTTGTGAACTAAGGAAAGATAAGTATACCGTTCTTTTCTTTGATTTATCCTCTACACTTTGTTATAATAATATTTCATTTTTGGGCAAAGCATATATTAGTAAATGACGTTATAATCTAGGCCTAGGTTTGTTACCAGTCGTGTAATTGGAACATGAAAACTGTTTTTTTCAAAATAAAAAATTTGAAATTGATAAATGTTTTTATACAGTTCTATTTAGAACTAAATTACGAAACTTTTTTACGCTTATGAAAAAAAATTTTACTACTTGTTATGTAGGCCTAAAGTTGAACTTTTTCCTTTCGTTACTGAACATTTTTTGTTTCTTGAGCTAATAACTTTTACAATTTCAAAATAAACTAATTTTTAGTGGCATATTTCAATTCTTTGAAGTTTCTTCTACAAAAAAGCTATTGAACACTTTTGGATTGGGGTTCATTTACTATTTTTGGCGAATTTTTAAAAATATGCTTGCAAAACGCTAAAAACGGGCTGGCCAATTTTAGCTTTAACATTGCCAGTTTAAGGGTTAAAAGCTGGTGTAACTTCTCAGCTTTCGTTAACTTAACTTACAATTAAACATTTGTAAAAATGAAACATACTTTGGCTAAACAAAAATAAATATTTTAACTTATGATACTAAAGTCAGCTGAGACTTTAGTTGTTTAAGTAACTGTAGGAATTTAATTTGTTTTAAGGTGCATCGGTTAGCGCCCACTATGGTTTTGTAAAAAGAAATATAATTGATTGCTATTTTAGAAAAATTGTGTTACTTAAAAAAATGTATTAACTAACTGATATATGGTTTAATTTACTTTACAAAGTAAATAAATGTAAATACCCTTACCTCCTGCATTTTGTTATAATACATCTTTAACATTTCAGACAGTGTATCAGATGGTAATGTTTTAAGCTCTCAGAATGTTCACCTGCCTAACTCATATCATCTTAGGACAATTTTATTATACCTGAAGATGTAAAGTTTTTTTACTTAACAGAACAATGTGTTTTTATGAAAAGTATCATTTCCTAGCACTTTGAATAGCGTATTGGCATTAATAATTTGGCTCAAATTTTCGTTTTGTTTCAGTAATTGTAGGAATTTAATTTGATTTTAAGGTGCATCTGTTGGTACCTACTATAGTTTTGTAAAACGAAATATAATTGGTTGCTATTTTAGAAAAATTGTCACTTAAAAAAAATACGAAATGAGGAAGCACAATGTCCATTTCAGAGGTGTACCAATTAAACTATACATTGTGTTAACATTAATAGATTAAGCCTGACGTAAGATAATTTTTTACACTTATATACCTAACTCAAATAAACTGAATTAGCAATGCATTCGTGGCCTAACCGGCTAAAGTGCTAGTCTATGGTGATGGACTCTGCTGGTTCGAATCTCGGCAAGACCAAAACTTTTTTCAAGCAGATGGAATAGAGCGTTTCACAAAATGCATGGTGAAACGTGTGACGATAAAATCCGACTCGCCTCCAGCAACAAGTAAACTAAACCGGGTGTTCATTTTAACTGGGCCACCATTGAGATCTCTAAAAATACAAGATTTACAGCAAACTTTAAATGGGGGACAAAACTTTTTAGTGGTCATTAAAAATATGAATTTGAAATTTCGAAAATATGCCGCCATTTTCCAATATGGCGGCCAACTTTTGAATTTCTTATGGAAACCCCTATTGTTTATGACGGATTTTGGTTTTACATGCAATTTTAAGACTTTTATACTTGGTGTTTTTTTTTATAAACTTAACCGTTTAGCCGCTAATAGCGCTGAAAGTTTCAGAAACTCTTATTTCAACAATTATATTAAAGAGGCTTATTTTCAATTTGCAATCAATAAATTTAACTCAAAGTGCAATATTTTTTACAATGGAATGTTAAAAAGCTGTTGCAATTTCACAAATACTTTATCTTATACAAAAAAACATACTTATATTGTGTTAAAAGTTCCTAAGTAGCTTACATGACAACTGTACTATTTTTACAGATTTCTTCTCCTACATCGTTAAGCGTACATAGTACTGTAAGAAACTTCTAAAGTGTCCTCCATCTTCATAAATACATGCTTGCGCACATAAATATATCTTACACAATAAACAGAGGTTGCGTTAGCGATTTTTTAACAGTAATTTAAGTACGTTTTCTGTATAAAATAAAGTATTTATGACATTGCAACAGCTTTTTAACATTCCATTGTACAAAAATATTGCACTTTTAGTTGAATTTTATTGTTTTCAGATTGAAAATAAGCCTCGAATAAATTGCTGAAATAAGAGTTTCTGAAACTTTCAGCGCTCCTATCGGCTAAACGGTTAAGTTTATAAAAAAAAACACCAAGAATAAAAATGTCTTAAAATTGCACGTGGAATCCAAATCCGTCATAAACAATAGGGGTTTCCATAAGAAATTCTAAAGTTGGCCGCCATATTGGAAAATAGCAGCATATTTTCAAAATTTTAAATTCATATTTTTAATGGCTGCTAAAAAAGTAGGTGAAGTCCCCCATTTAAAGTTTGCTGTAAATCTTGTACTTTAGTAAATTAAAGTAAATTCATTTAAGTAAAGGACATTCTTTACATAACCAAACTATCTGTTGGTAGCATTGTAATTAAATATGCCAATGTTCTGAAGTATCATACTCAAAAGAACAGCAAGCTTTAAGTTTAAACTAATTTATCATCTTTAAAAGGGAAAGAAATACTGGAACTTTAAACACCAAACATCAAGGTTTTTTTTTTAAATCTTGTAAGATGTTATAATTACATTTATTTAAAACCTCTTCTTTTTCTTCATGTGAAAATATTTGTCGGTTAATGTGTAAGGTCGATAGCACGAGGGGGTGATTATACTTTGTCTGTATCTATCACGTTGATGACACTAGTACGTTGGTACATACTAAGCACACATCATTAAGACTAGGCTCGTATTGGGACGCGTGCGAGATGACATGATGCGAGCTGCAAGACACAATGCGTCGCATTGGGAACACATATTGCAACGCAGTTGCTCCCAACTTTCGCCCAGTAGACAAGCGTATTTTACTTCAATTTATTTTGTAGAATGTTTAAAACGAATGATTCACGGATAAAACTATGTTTATTAGATCTAACATGATTTAAAATGATTTCAGAATCACAAGAAATATTTGCTATTTCTACTAACTACTTTCGGATGAACCAAAACAATTACCCGTAATTGTTTTACGTTTTTTGTCGATTTGGTTATTTTTCAAGGTATAATAACCAAGGTTTAATAGACGTATATATAACCACCTAACACCTGGTGGTTATACATTTACAAAGGGTGCATTCGGCCTTACTCACCGGTAGCTTCTGGTAGGTATTATTGCGGCCGAATGCCACTAACCGAACTTCCCATATCGGACGCCTTTTTTTCCCACCACAATAAATCAGTGATACATCATCTACCACGATGATAGAAATCATGGCGACAAAAACCATAACTTACGAATTTGACAATTCAGTTACCGCTACAATCTACTAGTGCATTCGGCCGCATAGTTATTGGTGACCTACTGGTGGATCTAACCAGTGCGGCCGAATGCAATCAATGGAATACATTTGTTTGATGGGGGAGCAAATAGTTTGTTTATTAATAATTACTAAAGTTTAGCAGGCATTATTGTTAACTGCTAGTAAACAGATTGCGCAACCATAATGATTACGGTTTCAGACTTATGATCCATGGTCTTATTATTTATGGAACAATTTTATTAAGATATCTTGATGAAATATTGTTCATTGTAAAATTTATTTTGGTGATAATGTGTTTACTACATTTTATTTTTTTAATTCCTTTATATATTATTTTGTGCCCGGGTTGCGGCGCCGCTTGACCTGCCGCCCCTCCCCCCCGTACGCGGGGGTGTTATTTAAAGCCGAAAGATGTTGTTGCAAAGTTTGCTGAAGTGTAACATATGACAACTAGTTGCTTATGAAGATTCACGAATTATGTCTGTTTTGTAATATTCTTTATTTCATGCGCCTATAATAATAATAATTTTGTTTCTTCTTTTATTGTTTAGTTTCTGTAAATGGTTATAAAAATAACTTTGATATACACACATTAGATATTATATCAAAGCCCACTAAAGAATACCGTTGAGGGACGGGCTTGTGTACACCGAGACCTTGAACGCTCCAATCGCCGTAGTGCGACGTTGTCATGTTCTTCCCGCGCTTCTAACTGATTGCGGCTGACTCAACGCATTTATAATTCTTTAAACTGGTGCGATCAAGCCTCGAGCGGTAAATACCAGAAGTGTTCGAGGCTAGTAGATATGGCAACGCTGCGCGACCATCCTATTGGACGCCTTGCAACGGTATTCTTTAGTGGGCTTTGATATAGTTCCGTTTTATATTTATACCTAATCTAAGCAAATGTAAAAGCGCTGTAAACGTTTTTTCATTATTTATAACAATGTTTTGTTCCTAACTTCTGCGCTTGTTAAGACTGAAAGTTTCTATCACTTCTAGTACTTTTACCAAGGCCGGCTTTGGCTTGTGCGGGACCCTGTACAAACTTTTATAGCAGGATCCCTCAATTTGACACACATCTTTCACCATCTCCTACCCTCTATAAGGACTATATATCACGTAAATAACAAGAGAAAACAGGATATTATATTAATAATACTTAACTATTAAATAAAATTAGAAATAAATTAGGCTATTATTAAATTGAAAACAAACTTACCATTGGGGAATTTTCCAGTTTAATATTATTTTGTGCCTACATAATTGATAACTAATAACACTACACTATCACACTAGACTGATTGCTGTTATAGTAGCAGTTGTATTTATAAAAACTCTATTAATATGAGGCTTGTCCAGAAAGTAAGTACCGTTTTGGAAAAAATATACAGACTAATTTTTTTTTTCAACAAAATTTATTTCTACAAGAAAGAGGATATCTTAAACTATTTTTCTACATAGTTTCCAAAATAGTTTAAACATTTGTCGTAGCGAGGAACCAACTTTTCTATACCCTCTTCAAAGAAAGATGCCGCCATTGACGAGAGCCATTGCCGAACACCTTCTTCAGCGTCGTCATCGCTGTCAAAGCGGCGCCCTCCGAAATCTCGCTTCAAGTGCAAAAACAAGTGGAAATCAGAAGGTGCCAGATCAGGGCTGTACGGCGGATGGTCAAATTGCTCCCAACCAAATTCTTGAATAAGGTTTTGAGTGGCACCAGCAGAATGGGGACGTGCGTTGTCATGGATCAACACAATGCTTTCACTAAGCATTCCACGTCTTTTGTTCTGAATCGCACGCCGAAATTTTCTCAGTGTTTCACAATATCGTTCCGCATTGATTGTTTCCCCTCTGGGTAGAAAATCAACAAGCAGAATGCCCTTTCTGTCCCAGAACACAGTGCACATGATTTTTCTTGTCGACAAAGTTGTTTTGAACTTTTGTTTCTTGGGATATCGTGAGTGTCTCCACTCCATTGACTGTTGTTTGGACTCTGGAGTGACATGACAAACCCAAGTTTCATCACCTGTAACAATCTTGTTTAAGAATTCGTCTCCTTAATCACTGTAACGGGTGAGAAAAGTCAATGCACTGCCAAGTCGCTTCTTTTTGTGTTCATCCGTAAGCATTTTCGGAACCCAACTTGCGATAATTCAAGCGATTAACCACAATCTCATGTAAAAGAGATTTTGAAATTTGTGGGAATTCATCAGAAAGCATTCTTATGGTGAAACGTCTGTTTCCACAAATTTTCTCATTCACTTTTTCAACCAATTCATCGCTCACAACCGATGGCCTACCGCTGCAAGCCTCGTCATGAACATTAGTTCGCCCATCACTGAATAGCCGAACCCATTTTCTTACCATACCATCACTGATAACTTTTTGTCCATAGACTTCTGCAAGTTGGCGATGAATTTCAGCAGGTTTCATGTTCCTTGCGTTCAAAAATCGTATTACAGAACGCACTTCACAGTCTGCGGGATCAGAAATTGTTTTAAACATTTTGAGTGCGCACTAACAAATGTAAACACAATAAAATTTTGCCGTAATTGCGTCAGCTGTTCAACAATGAACCAAGGAGACTAGAGCGCATGCGCGGAACATCGTCGCTAGCGCTGTGCCGGCGGTAGAACGAAACGGTACTTACTTTCTGGACAAGCCTCGTATTTTATAATTCGTCTGGCAAACTTCTTTTTTGTGCGAGTCCCCCCTAAGCGTGGGGCCTGGTGCGGCCGCACCTGCCTAAGGCTGGCCCTGACTTTTACTACTAGTGTTTATTAAAATGTGAGCAATTTATCTGCCACATTAGTTGCACCTGATGGTATTGTAGTTAGTATTGCAACCGACGGAGGGTTTAAAGTCTCCCATTTTAAGTTTGTAATTTAAAGATAGCGCTTGAGTTCACGGTGAAACAATGATCAGCCTAGTAAGTGTATTACAGAATTTTTAAATTGCTTATTAAAAATTTTGTAACTTGATTGTGGTGTTTTTATTGCAGTGGACACAACTCGGAGTCAGCTGTCAGTGCAAGCAGCCCTCAACCATTGTCTCTAACACATACAAACTCAGGTTAGATTTATTAAATTAATTGTACAAAAGGTACCTAAACTAACTTTGTTGTAGTTCTGTGTTATCCACAGCCTGTTAAACTGGGTTGAACAGCTGACGTGAGTTGATCGAATTTCCAAAATTAAGTTTATATGTTTTAGGGTTTTAACCAACTATTTGGGAAATTGGTTAGTCACGAAGGTGCTGAATTTGTAACCACCTCAGCCTCCTGCCCCGGTTTACCCACTGCTACTGAGAATGTTTTTAACCCTTGTACTGTCAGACTATACTCAATTTGAGCACTCGTGGGGCGTTGCACTTGAAATAGGTCAACTTTGACAACTCTACTTGTATTGAATACTTCCCCAACTAAAAATGATCCAATCACAATAAATCAAAAACCGTTGGAAAGGAAATAATTTAAACTTTAATTTTTGTATTAACACATTTTTTCTAAAACATTATTTACATATGTAATCATCATTTTAAAATGGTTGTTTTCTGTAAACCTGTTGCCACACGTGAATTACAAAGCAATTTCTACTCAACTTTCCCATGTCTCTACAGCTTAATGGCGCTCTACAGAAATATTTCGACCAATAATATAAAGCTACCATTGGATTCGTCAAGATTTTATCTTTCTAAAACTGCCTTCCAATTAGACATCACTCTTAAACTTTCGAAAATACAAAGGTTTCTGTAAACCCTTGCAATTGGACAGTTTTAAACCAATGCAAAAGCACATTTTGCATTCGAGATAACGCCTACAATTCTTTGAGTTAGTATTTATATCTTTATACCATTTTGTAGGGAAAACTTCGATTCTTTCGTTTTTTGTAAAGTAAACTAGATTTGACTGGTTAGATGTTATTCAAACAGCAGTGGAAAGTACAGACTTGCGTAGAATTCAAACCACTGCTTGAGATCGCAAAGCAAGGCTGTTTCCCACGCTCTTCAACGGTCATTTTTTGTATTCCCTTTATCCGTGCGAGGTTTCATTTCTTTCATCTCATTTTGTAATTCAAGTAAAGCGAAGTCAAATACTTTTATGAAATAATAATTTACAAGTATACAGTTAAATTCTTTGATTTATTCTTTACTCTTTATTATAATAATATTTGATTTTGGGCAAAGGATTATATTCCTAAATTACTATTCAAACTAGGCCTAAATTTGTTAGCAGTCTTGTAGTAGGAACATAAAAACTGGTGTTTTTAAAATAAGAAATTTGAAATTGATTAATATTTTTATACAGTTCTATTTAGAACTATAGTTCATTTCACCTCAGCGTGAGGCAAAACCAAATGACCGTAATAAAACCCTTACCCTTAGGCCTATTGTGCGACATCGGGGATGGGCACTTGTCGTCTGCCTTTGTATTAGAGTTATTGCTGTTTGTCCCAGTGTCATTATGCAAACTTTTTTAATTGAAAGAAAAACTTAAAACAAAATATATCACTCGCTGTGTTTTGATCGCGTGATTATATTTTTACTAAATATGAAGGAAATCGGTTGATTTTGGGGAAGGAAAAGTAAATAATTAAATCCTATGTGTTTTCAAATATTTTTTATCATCATGAATACGGAAATAAATTTACATTGAATAATGATGTTGAGTTTTATAAAAACCTCTTACTTACTACTGTACACAATAATCATCACCTTATAGTGGCCTGGCAGTTTTTTTGTTAATTAAATGCAGTATTAAAATATAGACATAAAGTAAAACTATTAAATAACTGTTCTATATACATCGAGCATAAAATACAATTAAAATTAAATACATCTTAATATTATAGACAAACAGAGCATGGGCTACACGAAAATATAAAATTACACATCTTATTGCAGTACATAGCACGGATAAAAATTAAACATAGGCTATTCCTTCTAGCTACTTGCACACTAAACAAAATTTTAATAGGCTATTTAGGGACAGGCGAAACAAGTACATCATTAATGATAGTCTATTATTTATCTTTAATTTAATTTATAAATTTAATATAATTAGACTAATACAGTATATTTAACGGAAATCTTGAAATTTCTTTGAACTATCTAGTTTTGTGAAAAATTGCTACTTTATTGGTTCATTAAGTTATTAGTCTGATGTGGTCAATAGAGTAATATTAGTTTATTTATTTCAATGACGTAGGCGTGCCATATAAATTTAATATATTCCCTTATAAGGACTTACGCTTATTTAATAATACTGGGGTTGATTTTGTTATCAATTTTCAATGCCCAATGCCCAAATAAAGAGTAAAGTATTTTTTATGAGTTTTCAATTCAAAACATAAAGCCTTGGTTATTGTTTGATTAACGACAATGTTAAGCATTTAGGGTAAAACAATTAGGCTATTAGGTCTAGGTTTAGGCATAGGTCTACTGTAAAAACTAACTTTTTATTATTAGACCTAATGGAGCTGTTTTAAATATATCATACTTTTTTTTAGCTAATTTATTTAAGCCTATATAGTAGACTAAATTAACAACGTGATACAGTAAAGTTTTGATAATAATTATTCAGGATTCAGTTCTGTTTTTTATGCTAAATTTGCCTGAAATAGGTGCTATATAAAAAAATATATACAAATTAAATATACATTATCTAAAAATATTTGAAAACACATAGGATTTAATTATTTACTTTTCCTTCCCCAAAATCAAACGATTTCCTTCATATTTAGTATAAAAATAATCACGCGATCAAAATACAGCGAGTGATATATTTTGTTTTAAGTTTTTCTTTCAATTAAAAAAGTTTGCATAATGACACTGGGACAAACAGCAATAACTCTAATACAAAGGCAGACGACAAGTGGCCATCCCCGATGTCGCACAATAGGCCTAAGGGTAAGGGTTTTATTACGGTCATTTGGTTTTGCCTCACGCTGAGGTGAAATGAACTATAAATTACAAAACTTTTTTACATTTATGAAAAAAATTACAAAAAATATTTACTACTTTTTATGTAGGCCTAAAGTTGAACTTTTTTTTCCCGTTACTGAACATTTTTTTTCTTGAACTAACATCAATCATTTTTTTACTGCCATGTATGAATTCTTTGAACTTTTTCTACAAAAAAGCTACGGAACACTTTTGGATTGGTTTATAATTAATTATTATATTTCTCGAATTTTTGAAAATATGCTTGCACACACACCGAAATGGCTTGGCGTTGCAAAACATTAACACGGTCAGTTTAAGGGTTAAGAATTGGTGACATGTGGTGGTTTATTAATTTTAAAACTATTGTTGATGATTAATTTTCAAATTACCTGCGCATATGATTCGGTATTATTATTCGCTATTATTTTATTTTGAAGACCATAAGGACTTACAGAAACTGCATAGCTTCCTGACTTTAGATAATGTATTTGATACTGTTCTAGTTACAACAGGGAATGTATCAGTGACACAAACACTACCAGCATCAGTTATGAGCCAGGTCGTTGTGTCGCCAAGGCGAGCGAATACTAGTGTTACTCTCATCAACCATCAAAACCATAACAACGCTGCCATCGTAGCAGCAACACAGGTAATCTTCATTTTTATATTTGACGTATTCAGATTAAACCACAGAACTTGTCTATTAATTATCTGGTAAATTTATCTAAAACATATTTTAAAATAATAATGAAGATATTGAATAGTTAAATTCTTCAGCCTAAATGCATAAAGTTAGATTAGGTTACTGTATAGCCTATAACAGTATGTTACGATTTTTTTTTTAAAGAATTTTTGATGATTTTGGTCTAAAATTTTGTTAACTATTTATCGACGATTCAATCAACGTAGCTTTGAGCTGTGAAGGTCTGTTAAAATGAATTAATAGATATTTTGTCCAGTAATTTGGATATGAAAATACCGGAAATTAATATCCTATTTAATACACGTTACGACAAGCAGCATTAAGCAGCATGTACTTTTGTACAACGGTCTGGAATCACCAGGGACATTTTAGAATAATACAAATGACTACGAAATGTGAGGGAACTTTGATGGTCTTTAAGCATATTCAGTTATGAAAAATCAGATATATAATTCTACACCAAGGAAAGTACTTGTTTGTCCTTTTTTTTGTTGGGACTATACAAGCCTGTAGCCAGGAAAACTTTTCGGAGGGGGAGGAGATCAGGTCAGGACCGGGGATTTGAATTTAAACCTTTACAACACATTGCCTGCTAATGTGAGTACACGGGCGCACATGTGAGCTTGACACTGAACACTATGAGAAACTTCCGATGCACAGTGCATTGCACTCCAACTCCCGTATTGTGAGTACTTTCAATACACAATGCATTGCGTGCTTCTCACGCCAACCCCTGTAGTGGGAGTATTTTCAATACACAATGCATTGCATTCTTCGCACACCAACCCCCGTATTGGGAGAATTTTCAATACGCAATGCATTGCGTTCTTCGCGCGATAACCCCCATATTGGGAGAATTTTCAATATACAGAGCATTGCGTGCTTTGCATGCCAACCCCTTATTGGGAGTATTTTCAATACACAATGCATTGCGTGTTTTGTTAGAGTGAAGTATTTTTGTTGAACCTTCATAGTTTTCTTATTTAATAGATCAGATCAAGCTCACACGAGAGTAAGGCTGTAACCTGTTGCATCCATGTGTATTATACGTTGCAGTGTAATTTAGCAAATCTAAATATCAGTATGCGTGCAATGCACAATGATGTAAAATATGTTTCTGGATACTCTTTATAATTTAATTTGCACAATTTAAATCTAATTAAATTTTTACTACTAAATTTCGGGATTTCAGGGGAGGTTGACCCCCCCCTTGGATACGGCCTTGGTTCCAGAAACCCTTCCAAATTTAGTTCAGTGTATGCCCCTGGAGGTTAGCAAAATTACTTTACTCTAACAAAACACGCAATGCTCTGCGTATTGTAAATACTCCCAATGCGGGGGTTGGCGTGCGAAGCATGCAACGCTCTGCGTATTGAAAATTCTCCTAATACGGGTGTTGGCGTGCGAAGCACACATGCATTCTGTATTGAAAAATCTTCCAATACGGGTTGTGTGCGAAGCACGCAATGCATTGTGTACTGAAAATACTCCCAATATTGGGTTGGCTTGCAATGTACTGTGCGTCGGCCGCTTGTCATAGTGTTCAGTGTCAAGCTACCACGTGCGTCCTTAGCAGTGAACGTGTTAAAAGGGTTTAGATTCAAAACCCCGGTCCCGACCTTACCCCCCTCCCCAAATTTTTCCTGGCTACAACAAAAACAGGTTAAGTTAAGAACAAAAATTTTAATAAATTACCGCCAATTGGATTTTATTGCAAGCAAATTCACGGTTGTTCATCTATCTTTATGTGAAGCAATCAATAAGAAAATGTATTTGTCAGATTCCACAACTAAGCAAAGTCTAGTAAAACCACTGACAGTGACTCTTCTGTAATTTTGTAACTACTGGAAATTCACAGTTTATACAGTTATTAATGGTTGTAACATTTTTTAGAAATACCATATTTAGAAAATAATAGTTTTAAACTATGTTAAATTGTTGGATATAGTTATAGAATTTTTTGAACATTTCTTGAAACTCCTATAAATTTACCGGGTCTTATTGTAAATAAAAAGTTTGAAAAACATATATTAATGAATTGTGTGTTCACAGAGGATAAGCGTGTTTGAGCCATACCCGATGCGCGACACTGTTCAACACTTCTGTGAAAAACATTTAGACAAGATCAAAGCCTACATGGAGAAGGTGTCTGTCCGTATTCCCCCACCTGCTAAATGCACCATTGAGGGTAAGAAATATTGAACTTTAGAGTACATTTGGAAAGAGACTTATACTTTCTGTGTTGCCTTTAGTTGTTATCACTGGGGGTGTGCAAGATCTCGAGACTCTCGTGCAGTAACGAGAAATAACTCAATATCGTTTCGATCTCGTAGTCAAGAATAAAATACATTTCTCAGTTGTACTTGTCTAGATTTAGCCATAAAGTTTTTAAAATCTTGAGTTTCATTTTTTCATAAAACAGGAATGTGATGGTGGTATTGGAATATTTTTTTACTTTCTCCACCCTATAGGTGGTATATGGATAAAATTTTGTTTTCGTCCAAATTTTTGAATTTGAATTTTTAGTGGAATTATCTGTTTTGGTGCTCCCTGAACCGCAAAAAATTGTTTAGTGGAATTATCTGTGTTGGTGCTCCCTGAACCCAAAAATATTTTTAGTGGAATTATTTGTTTTGGTGCTCCCTGAACCCAAAAAAGTGTTTTTTTGGTGATTTCTGTCCGTGTGTCTGTTAGGATGTGTACAGAGCTGGGAGACCATACCAACGGTCCGATTTTGATGAAATTTGATATGTAGGTTTAGTACTGAAATATCTCCAGGCGTTTTTTTCATTTTTCCAAATTTTTGATTTTTAAGGGGTTTTACACCCCAAAAATATCCAAAAAAACGAGAAAAATCCAAATTTTTCAAATACGGCTTTTATGATTTTGATAAAATTTGGCTTATTTATAGCCCTTAATGTACCCTACCATATGCAAAAAACCGCATCTTTCTAAAAATTCTCGTTAGGTAACAATAATAACAGATTTTTATGGGTTTTTGGCCAAAAAGGTTTTTTTTCAAAACCTTTTTTCATGCATCTATACAGGTCTAATTGACATGTTTGGTGCAAATTTGTTCGAAATCGATCGAATAGTTTTAATAATAATAATAATAATAATATTTATTAGTTAATATTTTGAATGTAACTAATATGAAACTTAATATGGATGTGTATTACATACATCTAATATTTTCCGTGGTAGTCCTACTTTTGCAATTCTAAATAACCATCTCCTATGCTACTCTTGGGAAGGTATAAAGTTTCAACTGGGAGAAAGTATGTGGCAGTTATCTGGTACCGTTTATTTAAATTATCTTGGTACAAAGATTGAGTTTTTTATAACTTGTGTTTTTAGAAAATAAATAATGTGAATTAATTACTTAACTAGAAATAAATATGATTATTTAAAAAATAATATGTTGTAGTGTAAAGGTTTATTAATCAATAGTCAACTATTAAAGTATATTATTTATGAGTTACATTATATGAATTGTAATATCTTTGATAAACTTAGCAGCAATAGCAAATCATAAGAAGGTTAACTTATTAATACAGCCAACTCACGATTAAACGGGATCGGTTTATACGGGTTGCGGCTCAACCGGGATCATCAACCGGGCCGAGAGACGAGAGAGGTGGTGGGGCGAGAAGTGAAAAAATGCGGGTGACAGGAGGTCGGGCGGCCTTGTAGCAAACGAATAACGACTAACACGAAACTGATGCTACTGCAATCACGAGTAGCATCTATTCAGGTTTTTTTAGAGAATAGAGTAGCAGTTATGTTATTGACTTAACATCTCTAGCCAAAAGTGACACACGGCACAGATCTGAGTTACGTCAAAGGCCTTCTTGACTATTTAGACAGTCAAGGCGATTCATTATTACGTGACAAGCTCGTGTTACGAAAAATAAGATCCTCAATTTAAAAAAAGGAAGCAAACTCGAAAAAACAAAAAACTCTGACAGACTATTTTAATTTTTGTTGAACATTCTGGACTATTTTAATCGTGTTTGAACATTGTAAATAATATATTGCTGTACTGCTATTTCAATCTAAATAGTGCTGTTTGTAGTTTTTTATACTTTTTAGGAGTGATTAAAGGTACAGTATAACCATTATGTTTATAATTCTTGCATAATACCTTGTATTTGGTCCCTATACTATAACGAATTGCTTTAACCGGGATTTCACATTATCCGTGATGGTCTTGCCGGTAATTATCCCGGATAATCGAGACTTGACTGTATCTTATGCTCATGTACATTATAATTCTTTCAATGATGTATAAGGTATTTGATATTTTTTTCTCTCAACTTGTAACAATTCAAAATATACCACAAAATTATTAACAAGCCAAAAGA
>JAGFPH010004021.1:54918-68292 GCA_018207615.1 Philaenus spumarius | reverse complement strand
ACGTGGGCTATTAAATTTGATAATTTAACCAAGTGGAGTGTAATAAACTCAAGATTCGAATTTTGGTTCATTCCAAGGTCGTAGCCAGGAAAAATTTGGGGGGGTCAGGTCAGGATCGGGGATTTGAATTTAAACCCTTTTAATACGTTCACTGCTAAGGACTCACATGTGAGCTTGACACTGAACACTTTGAGAAGCGGCCGACGCCAACCCTCGTATTGGGAATATCTTCAATACACAGAGCATTGCATGCTTCGCACACCAACCTTCGTATTGGAAGAATTTTCAATACGCAGAGCATTGCTTGCTTTGCACGCCAATTTTAAGCCTATGTGCGTCCGCTTTAAAATATTAGTGATTATTACATAGAAAGGTTAAAAAATAAAGTATTTTCTACTCATTTAGGCTATAAATATAAAAATAAAAGGTCAGCTCCTAACATAGGAAATACGAAATTTGCGTAGTAGTGAACGTGTTAAACTCCAATTTCCATGCTTATTTAGATGTAGTCGACCATGTAAAATATTATAGGATGTAAGGATGATGAATGATTGTGTTTTGTTAGAGTAAAGTATTTTTGTTGAACCTTTATAGTTTTTTTGTTTAATAGATCAGATCAAGCTCACAAGAGAGTAAGGCTGTAACATACTGCATCCATGTGTATTGCACGTTGTAGTTTAATCTAGCAAATCTAAATATCAGTATGCATGCAATGCACAATGATGTAAAATATTTTGCTGGATCCTCTGTTGTGTTGTCTATTTTATAATTTAACTTGCACTTTTTAAACCTAGTATTCATATTTACTACTAAATTTCAGAATTTTGGGGACTTTTTGACCCCCTAGCCCCTCCCCCTGTCTACGGCCTTGGTTCATTCTTTTCCCTAAAAGTCTATTCTCATTTTTTTTTAATCTTGATAATATAGTTACCTATAATGATTATTCGTCTTACTATGTCATAATTCAAACTCCTATTACTTATTCAAATTATGTCACCATTTTTCTGATCCAAGCCTATTTGACCAGTTTGAAATACTGCTTTACCATATCACATTTTAGTCCTATTTTAAAATGGCTTTCATAATAATTTATATATTATTATCTAAAATGTATGAAATATAAAAAAAATTATCATTCAATAGATGCCAGTCTAATGGATTCTTCTGAAAAAAAATGCCTTGCTTTAAGTACCTTAACATTTCCTTTTTAAAAGACTACACTTTCTGTTATTGTTTTAATTTTATGTGGAAGACATTTTGTAGAGGATGGCTCCCGAATTTGGTGGTGGTTTAGAATTTTAAGAAAGCCTATGTTTGGTTATTGTGTGTTTTTCTTGTGTTGTATCTATGTATCTGGGGCTATGGTCTGCTTCTGTGTGAAACTTGGAAATCATGATTATTCGTCGAAAATATAAATTGATGGAAAAGTTAAAATATCAAGGTTTTTGAAAAGAAGGCAGCAAGAATCTGTGTGCTTCTTACCAAAAATAGCCCAAACAGCAAACTTTGGAATTTTGAAGACCTTTAACATTTAATCTCTTTGAAGCATTTCTTCATATAGCAACAATATATTAAAGATGACGGTAAATAGTCAAAAAACCAAACAGTTTAGGGGTGTGCAAGATCCCGAAACTCTGGAATAGTAACAAGAAATAACTCGATATCGTATCGATCTCGTTGTCAAGAATAAAATTCATTTCTCGGTTGAACTTTTCTCGATTCTGCCATAAATTTCTCGATACATTTTTAAAATCTCGAGTTTTATTTTAGCCTTTTCATAAAACTTAAAATGTTACATTAGAATGAAAAGAAGATAAACAGAAGTTTTCCAAACAACTCAACAGGGAAGTGATTAGGGTATCACAATATCTTATTTAAATTACTTGACTCTGACGAGAAATAGCTTAGCATAGTAGAGATTGAGTTTTATATAACCTTGGTTTTCAGTAAAATAAATAATGACAGTTAATTACTTAACTAAAAATAAATATAATTGTATAAAAATGAATATGTTGCATATGTAGTGTAAAGCATATTAATCAATAGTCAACTGTTAAAGTACATATCTATGACATACATTATATTTGTAATAAACTTAGTAGCAATAGCAAATCATAAGAAGGTTAACTTATTAATAATTAACTTTTCCCCATATACATTGCATTCCTTTCAGTGATGTAAAAATATATATGATACTACTCACTCTCAACTTGAGATTAAAATGTTGGTTCCTTCTCGTTTCAAAAATGCTATTCTCGTTATTTCTCGATCTCGGTAAATTGTATTCAATAAAATCTCATTCTCGTTTGTTCCTAAACCTCAGATCTCGATCTCGATAATTTTTACTAAACAACATCCCGTTCTCGTCTCGAATTCAAAAAGTCAATCTCACACACCCCTAAAAAAGTTTGTTTAAATTTGTTTAAACTTATTCAAATTGTACATGATTTCAGAGCGCAGAGCCAAGAAGTTGGCCAAACTGCACTTTGCCTGTCAAGGTAGAGGTGAGCATTGCTTATACAGCCGAACTTTCTTCACCATGCGCACAAGGAACCCCCGTATATGGATCCATCTTATGTTCTTGGCACTTCAAGCGAGGTCGCAGTCGGCACTCAGTTCCAGGGACTCGTCAGTCAGCTCTCTCAAAAACTGTTGGGATATTTTGAAGTGTGAAAATAAAACATTTCTTACTCTGGTGACGTCTGCGTTCCCTTGTGCAAAGGTAATTTGTTAGTTAATTATATGACTTACTATCTAATTTCGCTATTCAAACATTTTCAAGTGCATTGCATGTTTTACCTTGTCGTTACAAAAACATATAATACATGGTTACATATAAAACATTGACACGTTCTCAGTTCTAAAATTCAGTAGAACTCTGATAATCAGTCACCAACAGACCGAGAGTAAGTTCGGATTATCAGAGGAACACATTTATTTACATTAAAACGTAATAAAACAAAGTTTTAATCGAAAATACAGAACAAGAATGATGCTAAACATAAGCACTGTCCAGTAATTCATGAAACACTACAAATTTAATGTTCTTGATGTTTTTCAGGTGGAAAAATGTCTGTAATATTCTTTTACTTAGTAGACGACAAAATTACCTTTTCACTTACACTCTCTCCCACGCGCAATCTTACGAAGATTTGAGTGTGGGAATGCTCGTATCGACTTTAGACTTCTAGAAAACTCTAGGCCCAGGATTACGCACGTACGCATTCCCCCACTCCATCCGCAACCTTTACACATAGACTCCTTCCCGCTTGTGGCTCTTTCCCACAGGAAAGCGCCCAAATGTAAAGGCCTACTAACTCTTATCGCCAATGATGAGTCACCGAGCCACATGACTATATGTACAGTACTTTGATTTAAACTGCTTTAAGACGTAGGTTGAGAACAACGCGGCCGTACTGGTGAGAGGGAGCTCGCCACTCGCTGTTCCAATCATGAAGAGGCAGTTGTCATGGCAACCTAAGCACCCCGTATTGGCAGATTTCTTTTAAATTGCTTGACATTTCAAACAGGTGAACTGTGATCTGTTTTTTTAATAATTGAACCAATTGCTTGATGAGAAACACCGAAAACATAACATTTTTAACTGACACAGGCCACACACTATTCAGTTCTAATGACAGGCTTCGTCTGCAGATAATGAACTGACAGATTGATAGCGCAGGCCAACTGTACACTCACCATACAATAACAGTTCTGTAGTCAGTTCAGTTCACAGTTTAAAGTGAAATAAAAAATGTGTAGTTATGTATCCAAATAAGAAAAAGTTTGCAAATTGGCAAAGAGAAGAAAGAACACTACTGGATAAAAGATTGGCTACTTAAACATTAATATTTTATTTTTAAAGTTTCTAAATCAATTTTTTTAATATAAGAAAATAATTGTATTATATTTTTAAAATTTTAATAAATAGTTTATTTTGCTAAAAGAAGTAATGTTTTCAAAATTAATTTTAAATTATTTTTTTCCTAAATCCATAAAATCAAATAAAGCGTAATCATTGCGACGCTCATTTGTTAAGGCCTTGATATAGTGAATTTTTGGTTCAACAGAATTGTACTGTCATCAAACTTGAATTTTAGAAATTCAACTGAATTGTAGAAATGTATTTACAAAGTAGGATGTTGCTGGTAAATGTCTATAAATTCCATAAAAAAGTGACAGATTTCAACTGCAAATCAGAACTAAAGTTATTTGCCCCCACACACACAGTTAAACTGCAGATCTCAGCCTGTCCGCGAACTGTGTGTTTGTGGCGAGATTCAACTTGAGTTAATTGGCCTGCAGTCCGCGCACTGCAGATAAACTGTGTAGTGAATGGTCACCCCTACTTTTTATTTGTACATTCAGTTTAGTTTGTTTTATTTCTTTTTCTTTTTTCTTTTTATATAGGCACTTATGTACTGTACTTATGAATGATTTATGGACTTATGATTGATCATTTTTAAATATAAATTTAATTTAGAAGAAGGATAAACAAACTTTATTATTTTTTTATTATTTATAATTTTAAAATCCTTTTATAGTGATATGGCTAATTTTGTGGTTTAAGATTTTTTTAAACTTTCCTTATTAGGCCAGTCGGTAGGGGTAATTTTTGACCAAAAGTTCCAGTAATATACAATACAACTGATTGTTTTTTATAAGTACCGGTACATTAAAGTATGTAGATTAACACAAAAAAAGTTTACCAGTTCATCGATTTCCCAAAGTCAAAAAAAAAATCTATTAACATTTTTTTTCGATATTCCTTAATATTTCGAGCTGGTAAACTTGTAGCGTAAGTGTTAGGAAACAATTTAGAATTATTGACCGTAATATTAAGCGTTTCATGTATTGCAATGGCCCATCGTCATGAAAAGAGTTAAAATGTATGTATCGCGGATTTTAAAATAAACCTTTAATGAACCCGAATTCAAATAACCAACGATTAAGTATTGTACGGCGATAATTATCGATAACATTTATTCTTTGAGAAAACAAATTAACTAAATGGAAATATGAAGAGAAGAACGAACTATTTTAATCATCCTCCTTATCAAAGCAAACCCAACTGCATGCAAGAGATGGATTTAAACAAAGGTATCAATGCGCCGCATTTGACCGCATCCTTTTGAAAAAGCTTCCAGGCAGTTAGCGTCTATCTTCGAGAGCGAACAGTCGTGTTTCAAAGTGTATCGTGATTTATTAAAACATTTCTATTGAAATAAACAGTGTAGAACTAGCAAATATATTCGAGAGAGTGGTATACTCTGTGTTAACTTATATTAGAACAATTTTAATTCTTCAAACCAATAAAGAATTATATAAAACAAACGATTTAAATAGAAAATTTTTTTTTAGCCGACTCTAACGAAATTTCACATCAAACTAGTAAACTCAGAATGCGTAATTCTTTGTAGGTGTACTTAACCAGCCGAGTGCCTGCCCCGAGATAATACAAATATTATACTATAATTTTTAACAAATTTACTTCTATAAAGCTAGACGGTAACACTGATTCACTGACATTAATTATTAGGCGCTTCCCGTAATCGGACCCCCCTCAACCTTATACTTGAATTAAAGCTCTCGACAAGAAACTTTTGGAAAAATTGCCAGAATTTAAAATTTTTTAATTTTGGAAGCACCTTTTGGGCGGGAAAGATTTTTTCGATTTTTTAAATTTTTTCACTTTGAGCATGTTTTGTAAGAGATAGCAAAAATGTTAAATACAAAAGTTGTAGAAAATTAAATTTCAAACTGGAGATTTTCCGTCAGATTCAAGATCCAATCATCCATTTAGCCACTATTCATCCGAGAAGGGGGGCTGCGCCCAACGTCTTTAAAGCTAGACAGGTTCACTGATTCACTGACATAAACTATGAGGCACTTCCCATAATCGTACCCCCCTCAACCTCATACTTGAATTAAAGCTCTCGACGAGAAACTTTGGAAAAATTTCCACAATTGAACATTTTTAATTTTGGAAGTACCTTCTGGGCGGGAAAGATTTTTTAAATTTTTTCATTTTTCCACTTTGAGCGCGTTTAGTAAGGAAGGGGTAAGAGATAGAAAAAACTGTTAAATACAAAAGTTGTAGAAAATTAAATTTCAAACTTGAGATTTTCCATCAGATTCAAGATCCAATCATCCATTTAGCCACTATTCATCCGAGAAGGGAGGCTCCGCCCAACGTCTTTAAAGCTAGACGGGTTCACCGATTCACTGACATAAACTATGAGGCACTTAGCTCTCGACGAGAAACTTTCAGAAAAAATTGCTAAAAGTTAACATTTTTAATTTTGAAAACACCTTTTGGGCGGGAAAGATTTTTTGAATTTTTTCATTTTTCCACTTTGAGCGCGTTTAGTAAGAAAGGGGTAAGAGATAGAAAAAACTGTTAAATGCAAAAGTTGTAGAAAATTTTATTTTAAACTAACTATTTTCAATCAGATTTAAGATCCAATTATCCGTTCAGCCGCTATTCACCCGAGAAGGAGCTTCGGAACACAATCCTTCAAATTTCCCATGTTAATCTTATGGAGATAATGTTTAATGAGTTTGAGTCAGCCGCCAATAAATCAGCTGATTTACACTTGGTCACCTATGTAACAAGATTAACAAGATTCTTTAGCGAATTTTCCAACTGCGAGTGAAGCGAAGCAGCCATAGTAGGCCGAAGGCCTAGGTGGGGTTGGGACGTGAAGTGTCCAGGGGCAGAGCCCCTAGTATTATAAAAGACTATAAATGTGCTCTACCAAATATGAACTAAGCCAAGGTTAAAAGAACTTGAGTTTTATGTAATCAGACATAATCAATTAATGTATAATATGTTTCATGATCCTACCAATTTAAATAAATATTTATTCTTGAACAAAATGTTAAATCTGTGTGTCTGAGTAAATTATTTACTGACCATACTATACCTTCTAGACCATTTACCATTTTGTTTTTCAAATTTCATAATATAATAAAATAAATTATAATAAGTTATGTTATAAAGTCAGTCGTGTGGCCTGGTCCCGTAGTATATATTTATTTAACATAGCTGCGGAGATGTTTATGTAAGCACTCCAATCACTTGCTTGTGAAGTATTTAGTTTAAAATAAAAACAATTGGTTTAAACAGTTTACAAAGTTATCATCTATATTGGTTCATTGTGTTCTTATTTTGTAAAATAAAAACTTTTTGTTTCATAAACTCTTCTTGAAAAACTAATACGAATATGTTAATTTTCTTTTGGACAAGAGTGAATGCAACGATTGTTGTAGTTAAGAGAGCATTGTTTAACTGATGTAAGTTGCTAATTGTAACATCTTGAAAACCAATGTATTATGTAGTTGTACTTTTGATTTTTCAATTTTAATTAAAACTCGTGATATTATTAATTCACTGCAACCTTCTTTTTTCCATTGGCCATGGCACAGGTAGCGATCGCTATAATATGAAGCACATAACTTACAGCAACATTCAAACCTTTTGTTGATATTGTGGATTTACGCAGCTCTGTTAACATATTCTCAATTGGAGGTCGTTTGTTCAATACAAATGGGATTTTGCACATTTCATTTCTCTCTTTGCCAAAACAGCATCCCATCTTTACTTAATTTGTAAAATTTGCAATAATTCCTTAAGCTTCTTAAAAAAAACAAAAAACTTATGCTTCTAAATGCTTTGAGTAATGGTTGTCATAGTTTCTGTCTAACCTTTTTAACAATCACATTATTTTGGCATTGTTTAAATTTGATCATAATGAAAATTTTAGGTTAGAGTTTATTTTATTGTTTATTAGTTTCAAATGTACGTTTTTTCTATTTTAAAAAAATGTAGCTAATTAAATTATTTTAAGATTTGACATTGTTTTATTTGTATTTTTAACTATTTTTAGTCGTAGCTATTATTATGTGTTGTACTTTAGTATTTTTTCTCAAGGTATGGCTGGAAAAAAAAACAAGATTTTCGGTGTATTTTTTTAAAATTATTTTTTCTTCACAATTTTCACTTTATCCCCTTCAAAATACTCCCCTCCACTATTCTTACACCAATCAGATGTCACTATTTTAGACAATTTTTGACGACGATTTCTGTAAACCTTGCAATTGGACAGTTTTTCAACCAATGAAACAGCCCATTTGTCAACCGATATAACACCTACTATATCACATGTTTTGACAGGTTCCTTTACATCATTTTGTAAAGAACAGTTTGACCTTTCTAACGGTAGGAATTAAACTAGAATGAACCAGTTTTTTGTACGTCTAGACAGCAGTGTAAAGTACATAATTAGGGCATTCTGGTGAGACTGTCTGGCGATTCTCGCTCCCACGTTATTCAAGTGACCCTTCCCTGCCCGTAGTATATCGTCAGGGAAGTTTTATTAGTTAGATTTATGTCATTTTTTTATTCAAATAAAGATAACTCTAACACTTCTGTGAATTAAGGAAAGACAAGTATACCGTTCTTTTCCTTCATTTATACTCTAATATTTAATTTCTGGGCAAAGCATATATTAGTAAATTACGTTTGAAACTAGGCCTAGTTTTGTTAGCAGTCGTGTATTTGGAACATAAAAACTGTTTTTTTCAAAATAAGAAATTTTAAATTGATAAATTTAATGTTTTTATACATTTATAAAAACTATTTAGAAAACTAAATTTTAGAAAAAAAGTTTTAGAAAAAATCTATTTAGAACTAAATTACAAAACTTTTTTACGCTTACAAAAAAATTACAAAAAATGTTTACTACTTGTTATTTAGGCCTAAAGTTGAACTTTTTCCTTTCGTTACTGAACATTTTTTGCTTTCTAAGGTAATAACTTTTACAATTTTAAAATAAATAATGGCATATTTGAATTCTTTGAAGTTTTTTCTACAAAACACTATGGAACACTTTTGGATTGTGGGTCATTTACTATTTTTTTAGAATTAAAAAAAAATGCTTGCAAAACGCTAAAAACCGGCTTTTTAATTTTCGCTATAGCACTGCCATATGTAGGGATAACAACAATATTATGAGTACAACAATATTATGAGTACAACAATTATATTTAAAACTAAACAAACAATCTGAATGAAACTAAAAGCCGTTAAAATATCACATTTCATGCATATCTTCATAGTATCTTTATTTTCATACATAATTGTATATTTAAATACCAAACATTATCTTATACTAATTAGGCCTATACATTTAAAATTACAAACTCTATTTCAACCACTTTGTTACATCCTGAATTAACACGGATGTGATTCATCATACCTTCAACATACCAATGAACATTATTATGTTAGTTTAAACATAATTAATTATATTAAAAACTAAACAGACAATCTGAGTGAAACTAAATATAATATTTTTATTTTGATATATACCTAATTGTATATTTAAATACTAAACAGTGTCTTATTATAATCTATATCTGTACATAAAAATCCATTGTAACGGTGTTTGTCCGCGATGAACTACAAAACTACTCAACCGATATTAATGAAATTTTTTTCAAAATGTGTGATTTATTCCAACTTAAAATATAGGATAGTTCTTATCCCGATCTAAATGGTTGAAATGGGGTTGCTATCCCTACAAAATAATTACAAATTAAACTAACTTCGTACAAGTTATAAACCTAAAATTATGTAATATTGTTTTTAAAAGATTACAAAACTATTTGCAATTTGATTACTTAAGTCAGGGGGTGAAATGGGATAACTACCCTTAAAAATAAATGAAGCGTTGCGGGTCCACTAGTAATATAACAAAATATAAATTGAGTATTTGATTGTTTAATTACGTTTTTCTAGTAATAAATGTGTAATTTGCCACTGCTGGTGGTGGGCACAGTAATATAGATATAGTATTAAATATTAAACTGTTATAATATTACCATATTTAATCAAATATTTTTGTAATATACAGTTGAACTTGGTTATAGCGTCAACGAAGGGACCGAACAAATGTTGCGCTAAGTCCGAGTGACGTTATAAAGATGTATTAACGGAAAATCGTATTTTTGTTAGCTCGAGTGAAAGGACAAACAACTATACAGTATTACTATTATTGGCAACATTATTCATGATGTTTATTCAAAAGAAAAACACTATACTTTTAATGTACAGTAGGGTCCTGATAATTTGAGCTAATGGGAGCTGAGGTCACCTACAAAATTATAAATTAGGTAACATTGGTTAATGACTTGTGTAAAGTTTTAATGAGTAAATACATGTAGTGTGTATTAATAAACGGTATTAAAAAACACGCAACAATTTGAAAGTGTCAACATTACTGTGGGGGGGGGGGAACTGTCTGATCATAACTACGAAAATGTCTCGCCAGGCTGTGTGATTGAGTCTCGCCGCGCTTCTCTATTGTCCGAACACTTTCCCAGCAAGGTCGTACATAGGTTTAGTTATACACAGCACACAACTGTCACCCGCAGTTGAATTGTTCCTTAGGAGGGGTGGGAGGGTTAGCAGTGTTGCTTGTAGTGGAACCCGCCCCCTCTACCGACTTTGATGGAACCCGCCGGAGGTTTTACGTGTGAAAAAAATACGTAGGTTGTTTATTTTGTTTGATTCTGAGGAGGGAAAAAATAGGCGGCCCGAAATCAAAGGAAAGGGGGATTCTAACATTTTTCGAGTTCTGAGAAAACTGAATTCAAAGTTTGACATTGATATTTTGTAGATTTATGACGTTACAACCGAGTGGTTGAAATATTTATTGATGCTAAAACAGGGGTTTATAATAATGTAAAAGATAGCGATTTGACCGAACATAAAAAAAATGATGCCTGAGTTGTCGCATAGCCGAGGCCGTTAAAACCAAGTTCAACTGTATTTAATAAATTTCCTAAAAATGGATTTTCTCACCAATATAATTTGACCGATTTACCAAACTAAAATTAGCATGGTCTTGTTTGTGCTTTTTCTAAAATTGGTCAGGGAAAAAGTAATATAGTCGGGGGAAATTCAGGGAATTTCAAAAGGTCATATCACTAGCCACCTGTGTAAGGAACTCTAAAAAAAACGCATTTTGTTAATTTATGAAAGATTTATATAATACTTAAACTTTAGTGCCACCCTCTAGCCAGTAGGAGTTAAAAGTGAACCTGCGTCTTTTGCTTACGACAATAAGGCCCTCTCTGTTTCTAGGATCAAGAAGCTGTACTCAATGAGCTGAGACACACTGGATTCTGTGATGTGTTCTCCCACGTAGCCAACTCTGAGAACGGAAAGACGAGCAATGTTTGGGGATGTTTCCTGTGCAACCATCCAGAGCGAGCCGTTGGCTTTCTGCAGGATAGCCAACCCGTCATAGAAGGACAGTTGAAGGAGAAGAAAGGACGGTGGAAGATATTCAGGCGATGGAGGACGCGGTATTTTACTCTATCTGGGGCTCATCTGTCGTATAAAGGATCGGTAAGTTGTTCTTATTCTGTGTATTTACATCTCTGTTGCTATACAACCCAAAGTTTTCATAGTTCGTTGCTAACATTGAAGCGTAATAAACTAACCATTCTTTATTTTACTATTATAAATTTAAAAATAATTTAATATTCTAAGAAGGCAAGAAATAAAGTTGGATTACAAAAACACAATTAAAAAATGTATTCAATTAAACACATATATGCATTTCTCAATACAAAATAAATTATGTATTCTCAATTCACCAATGTTCATAATCTTTTAATTTCAAGAAAAGTACATTATGGTCTAGGTCAGTCTAATTTGCACAAGTTTAAAGTTGAAAAGTCACTATTTATTATGCAGTAATCCCTAGACATTCGCGGGCTTGGTATTTGCGGTTTTCATTATTTGCGGTCGCTAAAAAAATAAAAATTACTGTATAAATAGCAATAAAGTACTAAGTACATGCAAAATTTGTAAATTATTGCAGTGTATGTACTGTAATTATTATTGTACAAATTTAATAACTTTTTATAAATACCACGTCGCTGAAACACTCATAAATACAACAAAACATACAAGATGGGATTTCCCTACAACACACCTCTTTGTGAATACAAGTGGACTTGTACAAATGAAGGTCAATGGCATACTGTATTGTACAGTGATTTACTTGGAGACATCAATTTCGTGTACAGCAAGTCAAATTAATGTAAAAGAATTAATTAAAATTACAGTAAAATATTTTGAAAGAAATTAAGTTTTTAGTACGTTTTAGATTATCATTCGTGACCAATATTTTCGCTGACAGCGAACGATAGCTTGATGCCTTGACGTGACTAAGTTCTAAAAATAGACAAATCCAGACAATGACAGAGCAAGTAGGGGTGGGTAGAGGTATCGTTATAAGAGCACTGATCTTGGGGAGAGAGTGAGATGACTTATAAAATTATTTGAAATAACTTATAAAATTATCAACTCCAAAAAACTCAGCTCAAATACTAAACCTTTTAAGGACTTTTTTTAGCGTATAAAAGCGAAATCGCGTAAAGCGGGACCGCATATAAGAGGACTGCCTGTATCTTATGCAAATTAATTGTAGGTGTTAGTATATAATGTTTAAAATTTTCTATATGTCACGAACATAACCTCCCTTTTCCCATAAAGATTTGGTTTTCGCTATTCGCGGTTTTGTTATTCGCGGCAGTTTTTCGGAACCTATAGCGAGGGATTGCTGTGTTAGATATAATAAATTTATTGATCAATATCTTATGGTAGACACTCGGCTTGCCATGAACAAACTGTTTCTGTACGCACTTTGAATTTACTACTAATGAATATTCGAAAGCGTCTATTTTTTTGTTAAGTTCAATTTGAAAGAGTTTTTTTAAATGTTTAATAATTTAAATTGTTCGGTGATATTTTGATATTGTTATTGACAGAATGTACCAAGTTCTGTTGTTAAAACCACTGTAATATTTATTTGAAAAACACTTTTATACGGAGCTTAACTTTAAGTTGTTTACACTAGCGTAGGAGTGCGTAGGAGTTGATTCTTGACTAATGAGCGACATTTTTTTATTAAATTTGCCGCTTCTTTGCAGGTAGGTTTTGCTAAGACGGCATCTTAACATCTTGCTTTGTGATTGGTTGTTGACATCCACGTGATTCTTGTTGTCTCTCAGCTGCTGGGGGATTTATGAATGGGATCCCATGCATTGATATCATTCGTCAAAATAGTTCTCACTACTTTTACATTTTCAGAAAATTTCATTTTTCTTATAAACACTTATTTGTATTATAGTTATTGTCTTATTATGTAGATTTCTCATATGCCGAAATATTATTTTAATTAAATTAATGTAGTGTTACGCAAAATAATTTAGCTCATTCGACTTAGGCTCGATTACAGTTGCCAGGTATTTGTACTCGATTACAGTCGTCATGTATTCATACTCGATTACAGTTGC